>VZUA01044922.1:0-22798 GCA_013401035.1 Horornis vulcanius
ATTCAAAGGAAAAATTGAAGGTGAATTGTATCTTTTTGTTAGATGTTATCCATGGAAAGTAAACTTGAGGTTTACTCATGCACACACAGATGATGAGGGGAGGCAGGAATAAATTTCCAAGTAGATATAATTTTATTTGCTTTATTAATCTAGAATGTGTTATACCAATGTGTCTGGACTCAGTGGTTCCCCAGCTGCAACCTCCTGCAGGATGTTATCAATCCTTTATTTCTGTGAAATGTGTTACCAACTACTACGAAAAACACTAGATCTGTATGACATTTTAATTAATAAAAAAAATTGGTCTTATACCATGCTGTGTCCTGATGTAGTTAAACATATATCTTCCAATATACCTTTCAATCCGTATCTCACATGTTTTGCTGTTCATTAGCCACCATGCATCTTTTTAGGTTTCCTGTGAATTTACAATATCACTAAAACATGTGGAGATGCCTTTGTGCCTATTCTTCAACGCGTATTTTGCTCTCCCTGCCTTTCCCAGTGGGGCAGAAAGGAAATGCACACATGACAGTGGGGAGAGAGCCCAGGGAGAGGGAGGAATATTGCTAGTTGGTGCTGCTTCCCCCTCCCAGTGGCACAACAAGCTGTTGCTCTTTTTCCTCTCTCTGCCCTGAGGCAAATAGTCCCTTTCTGCAGTGCCTCAAACATGCCTCTGCCTGCCTGAGCTCCTGCACTGTCTAGGATGTGCTGTGTCAAGTGGTGAGCCTCTTCAGAGCAGGAATGTGCATTCAGCAGTGTGATCCAGCATGGAGACTGTTAAAGGTGTAGGAGTCAACATGTGTTGCTGCTGGGAGTTCAGTGCCCAGCTGTGAGGATATACATTCAGTGCCTCTTTAAAAGGGTATCACATCACCTGCCTGCAGCTGGGAAACAGCTGGGGGAAAGTTGGAGAGTCTGCACAAGAGCTTTGCTGAGATGAGACACAGATTTCCAGGAGAGTATGATTTTCCATAGTCAGTGAAGCATGAAAATAACTCTTGGGGATTCTTTTTTTACCACCCCAACATGACCCTAAGTGCAGCTAGGCAAGCTTCATCTTGGGGAGAAAGATCTTTGCCATTATCTTAGGCACTAGGGGAGAAAGCTAGATGACTTTGTTGATAACTACTAGCTTGAAGACCCCAGCAGGCCTTCAGACAGTTTTATTAATCATGAAAGTCATTAAAAATGGCCAGTTCCTCAGGGGCAAAGTAAAAACAAAACCTTGGAAGAATGAATCAGAGCAGGCATCTCCTGTTCCTAAGAGCACTCCGTTCAACATTCTCTACAGGCAACTGAAAGGGAATATTTAGGACTGATCCTCCCAAGCAATATAATCTAATGCTTTCTCAGGGAAGGGGCAAGCTTCCTTATGGACTTAGATTGCAACAAAGAAAAATATTGATGGACTTTGTGTACAGCTGGGAGGCAATGAACTCTCAGTCAGTTGACTCAGAGGTTTGTATGTCACATCCAGAATCAGCAAGATAGTTTTCCCTTTTGCCTTTGAACTTAGCCTTTCCTCTTTTTTGCTTTCCTCTGGCCTCTCCCTGGATCCAGATCTGGGCTCTGCAGTACAGAAGAGACATGGAGACCAGCAAAGTGCCATGAAGATGATTAAGGGATTAGAACTTCTTTCACATGAGATGACATGAGGCTGAGATGACTGGGATGGATAAATACCTGACAGGGGTAAGTAAAGAATACAGAGCCAGGCTCTTCTCAGTGGTGTTCAGTGACAGGACAAGAAACAAAGAACAAAAATCAAAACACAGGAAATTCCATTTAAATATAACCAAATTTTTTTTTGCTGTGAGGATGGTCAAACTCTTGAACAGGTTACACAGGGAGGCTGTGGAGTCTCCATCCTGGGAGATATTCAGTGGTGTTCAGTGACAGGACAAGAAACAAAGAACAAAAATCAAAACACAGGAAATTCCATTTAAATATAACCAAATTTTTTTTTGCTGTGAGGATGGTCAAACTCTTGAACAGGTTACACAGGGAGGCTGTGGAGTCTCCATCCTGGGAGATATTCAGTGGTGTTCAGTGACAGGACAAGAAACAAAGAACAAAAATCAAAACACAGGAAATTCCATTTAAATATAACCAAATTTTTTTTTGCTGTGAGGATGGTCAAACTCTTGAACAGGTTACACAGGGAGGCTGTGGAGTCTCCATCCTGGGAGATATTCAAGACCCAACTTTGACCCTGAGCAACTGTTTTAGCTGATGCTGCTCTAAATGGGGGTTGGACTGGATGATCCCCAGAGATGCCTTCCACCCTTAGTCACTCTGTGACCGTGTTGGGACTAGATCAAGTACCACAAACTGTGGTGCTAACTAATGTGATAATGTGATAACTACGGGGGCACTGAATGGTTCCTGAGCTCCGTCTGGCCCTGAGTGTCCCCCTGTTTTGTGTTTAAAGCTCACTCAGATGACTGCTAAGTCACTGCCCCAAATTTGCTGAAATATAGACCTGGCCTCAGGCACCAAACCTACAACTGAAACATGTCAGCTGCCAATCACATATTAGCAGCTTCACCCCNACTGCACAGGCTTCTCCCTACTCCATCCTTTTGCAGGCTACTCCATTCTTGTTAAATAAAATGGACTTGGGGTGTTTATGAGGTTCATTGCTGCATTTGGTGAATTTTACAGTAAGTGGAATGTGCAACAGCAGCAGCCACTTTCCAGCAGAAGCTGGAAAACTTCCTTCTTCCAACATTTAATCTGTTTCTGAACATGACCAGCACTGTCTGAGGCAGCCCATCAGAATATGCTTTATTTATTGAGCTGTACTTTACAGCACCTCTCTTTTACAAAACTGTGCTATTAGGAGACTGCTTTACATTTTTTGGGAGTATTACTCAAGTGTAGTTGTCTAGCATCATTGCCCAGAGCAGCTGCTGACAATGCCAGTGCACTGACAGCTGCAAAATCCCTTCTTTCTGAAATCTGGAGTGGAAAAGATCATCATGAAATTATGGACTAATGTGGCCATTCTATCTATGCTGCTCATAAATTACATTTTGAACCTGGCAATTGCAGGGTAATTAGGAGGAGAGTAGCTTTCCTGCAGGAACATATATTTCCTATTCTGCTTGCCTGACACACTCCAGTTTAATTTTTCCTTTGTTCACTCAGCTCAGAGAATGGCAATTACCAGAGGTGATAGCCTAGTGGCGATTTTTGAATCATGAAGATACTTAGCACAGAAATGAGGAAAAAAAGGACAGGTATCACTAGTAATTAAAATAATTTTGAACTAAAGGAACTATTTCAATAATTGCTTTTTTCCTATACTGGTTACCATATAACCTATCGTTATGAATTACTAATACAGTGAAATAACACCACACCACCGTGGAGAATGAATATAAAAAGACAGGTTTCCCTAACATGCTCCTTCAGGAGTGAGAGATAAGTAATATTTGGGTACACATTTTGAAATGGCAGGTGATGCCACAGCTCTGATCACTAACAGCCCTGCATTTTTTAAGCAGTTCTTTCCCTTTTGACCATGACAGAGAGGCACAGGAAACAGGGCAGGAATTCCCATCTCGAGTAGCCAGAAGAAGTTTTCACATTATTAAAACAGATGATTTCCTTCATCTAAAAGCCTCTGAGGAGCATAAATTACAGACAACATCAAAGCAAGTAAGAAGTTTTAGAGCAGACTGTCAAAGAGGCTGCTGGGGTTTCCTTGGTAGAACTCCATTTTTAAGGAGTCTCAGTAATTTTCTTTCTTTCTCAAAACAATTCCATATGTCTGTGGATTATTTACGGTTGTTTTGATTTTTGTTGTCAAGGGTTTTAAGGAAACAATATCACAATTATTTAACATGGAGAACTAAAGCTAGGCAGACAGTGCCTGCAGTAGGAAATTACAGGGATGATCTCATGGAGTAAAACTTTGCAGACTTCTCTGTACTCTCCAGGGTTAGACTAGATACAAAGAAAAGCTGTATAGACAACAGGAAAATAACTATAAGTCAGATGCTGTACAAATACAGCAACTAATTAATCGTGTTGCCATCACATGTTGGCAGGATTTTACCAGTGTTGCACAGAAATAAAGTCTGCAAGATATGTTGGCCCAGACTTGAAACAGAACTGAGAAAACTTTGTTTAATGATTATTGGAATCCATCTGATGAAAAGCACAAAGGCCAGCTGTGGTCTTAGATTAAAAATCATCAGGGCAAGCTGTGAACTGATTCATATTAGCTTCCTAACTTAGGGTAAAGAAGTGATTATTATTAGAAAAGGCATGGAGACACTATGTACTGATGAGGTTATTAGCTTGTCCTGAGGAGGTGGCACCTGCTGAGTGTAGGTTTTAAGTGCTTTCCCTGCAGGAAAAGGTTGTCATTACTTGCTGGAACACACACCATGCAGGAGGCTGGTGTGTCACACCTCAACCTCTTGTTCCTGCCTGCAAGGCCATGGGTATATTCAGCAGTGATCTACAACCAGACACCAGGCTGTATTGACCACATCCAGGAAATCAGGCTCCATCTGTGCAGTGAAGTAAGGAGGAAAAACGATGGATCTGTGAGAAGCATTGCCACCTCTTGGGATCACCAAGCAGGAGATGTAAATTTCAAAGTCTGTCATTATCCTGGCCAAAGCTTCTGCTGTGTTGTGCAGGCGGCCAGCAACCCTGTGAAATAAAGATCCTTAGGAAGAAAGGATGAGGCTGAACACTTTCTTTTCCTTTAGGGAAGG
Source organism: Horornis vulcanius (assembly GCA_013401035.1). Classification (NCBI taxonomy): domain Eukaryota; kingdom Metazoa; phylum Chordata; class Aves; order Passeriformes; family Scotocercidae; genus Horornis; species Horornis vulcanius. The sequence goes on from VZUA01044922.1 coordinate 4,737, forward strand.
ATCCCACTTTATTTCACATAGCCGTTTGGCCAAAAAAGGAAAAAAGTGAAAAGGTGCATATTAATTGCTTGCAGGCCTAGCAGCAAATGCCAGATTCTCAGATCCATCATTTTCTACTCGTGAATTATTCCAGAAGTTATTCACAGTCCTTACCTAGTAATTATGCAAGAAGTATTTTCATAAATGTTACATCAATAATTTAAAAACTGCAAGAGCATGCGATTTTCAGAGTGACCTCTGACTTGAGTTTGATGGCCAGGAAAGAATAAGAGCAGAAGAATAATCATACATGATAACTATATGACAAGAGAAGGAAATTCTAAACTCTGCATCACTGATGAGTTTGCTCTGATGGGTGGCCTTCTCTGGACTGAACCATAACAGCACCAGTCCTCCATGCACCACTAGCAAGGAATGAAGAATACCGTACTTTATTGCCTTACTCAGTGCTTTCTGTTGACTTGAACATTTCTGAGGAGCTTAGTTGAAACTTGAACTGTCTTCTCTTCAGCTTTTCCTGTTGCAAAACTAACTGGATGTAGTTCCATCTCATGTCCAGCTTATAATGGAAAGGTGTTTACCTTCTTCACTGAATGTGTCTGTTGAAAACTCAGACCTCTGATTCATTGGTTCAGGTCTTGATTGTGACCTTGATTTGGTGACTATGCTGTCCACCATTCATCAGTGTGTTGTGGTTCTGCTAATATGGTGGTGCGTTTCAAATTTGTTTGGTTATTTTTAGTACACAAGGCTGGTTTATTCATTTCAGTTGTAACGTGTCATGTCAACTGAAGATGCATGTAACATAAGTAATGTAATTCCCATGCATGTGGCTCTGCAACCAAATAAATAACTTTAACCCTGACAACATATATATTATGTTAATTATATCAACATTAAAGAAAATATATAAAAATATGTCTCAGTAATAAATTAAACAAAGAAAATCTCAGGGCTACACTATTGCCTTTAACAAGCTTTTCACCAGCTGCAAGACAAACCTAAGGCAATCCCTTCCTAACTAAGCAAACCCTCATCATGTCTTAGCCTTGGACACATGTTGGTAATTTTAGAATCATCATGGCCAGGTGAATTGAGTGTCACTTCCAAAAAAACAGAAGTGCAACTTTTGGGGGTAATTGTTCCTTTCAGCACAAGTGCAGCAAGTGTATTTGAACACTCAAAACATTCACAGAAGCTAAGTCTTGCCTCAATCAAACTGCAGTCTATGACAACCTGAAAACAGTATCAGAAAATCTTTCAGGCATGGTATGGCCTTAATAAAAAGTAGTGAAGAATTTTTTAACAGAGGCTCATCTTTTCTCCTTCCAGATTTTACCTTGATTCCATAATGTCCCTTTTTATACTGGCCAGACTACCCACGTGTTGCACCTCTTCTTCATCCTTGCAGCTGCTGACTAACAAGAGGAGTGACTGGCAGGTCCATACAGTCACAGAGTTTGCAGTTACCAGTTCTTCCAGCTAATTTCCCAGTTCAGCAGATGAACACTGGTGCATAAGATCGCTGCACAGCTTGACTCCAAAGCAGACAAGGAGAGCATTGTGACACTGGAGTATGTATTCTCCATTTGGGGCAATGGGAATTAATTTTCCATATGTTCCCTCATTTAATCAGAGAGTGTTTTTATAGTTTGTTGCAATATATTTAAAAGGCTGGTGTGGTAAATAACTGGTGGAATGGTGTGGTAAATATGAACAATCCAAACCAGATCCACAATTTACTGCTGCTCCACAGTGATACCAGATTTTGGTCATAAACACAACCCTAATAATTTGGGCATGGCAACTCTGTCATAATTCCCAGTCTAATCAATTGTGAGACCTTACAAAGGCAACATACAGTAGAAAATGACAGAAATTTGTCATGGCTCTTGTCAAATGGCTAATGCTGCATTTTTGACCAAATGAAAGAAAATAATAAACTTCTTAGAATATAATGTGGTGTTGGCTGAGATTATCTAACAACATCAAATGCTGAGGCACTCATCTGCTTCAACAGTGCCCTTTGTTGGCACACATAAAGAATATGCATGGGGATTATTCAAGGCTCCAGGAGGGGGCAGATATACTTGCAACACAAGGGAAAAACTCCTGGATAATCAGGTGTCAACCTGCTGCTTTTCATCAACATGAACTTCCTTACAATAATTTAGGGAATACATATATACACATTTATTTAATACTCACAAAACATCAGCAATCTGAAGTTAAAATCTGACTGCACATGACAAGCACATAATATGCTAATACAGAAAATGGTGTAAAAAGGGAAGTTGAAACCGGTACCTCTCTATCAATTAAAGAGTGATAATCTCAAAGGAGTGTTTAGGTTTTGCTGTATTCTCAGGCTGTTCTCTGGGTTTGCATAAATGAATTTGCAGTTGTTGCTTTCCTCTTCAGCTTTAACAGAGAGAGATGCTGTGCTGTGAGTCCCTCTAGCAGAAGGAGAAGAAGGAAAGCTGAGGGTGATCTCACAGCTGGAGAAGCCCAAAATCAGGTTCTTCTCAGAGCTCCACTTTTCAACATCCTTATTTCAAAAATGTAGGCTACAGCTTTTATGTCGTAATACCAGCACTCTTATTTTTCTATATACTGGTGCTTTTCTCACAAGTCCTGTGGGAGATATTTGCACTAGGGGTGTTTCCACCAAAAAGTTTCAAACTGGAAAAATTAGTGTGTTTCTTATTAGGTTCAGCAGACTGGGAATCTGCCAGGCTTTTATAAAACTGCTGATTTTCTGAGTCTTAGCTCTTCCACCACTTTTTTTTTTTTTTTTTTTTTCTTTTTTTTTTTTTTTTTAATTGAGCACAGGACAAGCTCTATCTTATTAAATGAAAACAAAAGAGTGAGAAGTTGGAAATTGCCAGGAAGCCTGGGAAAGACCGATATTCAGCTGAGATTTCATTCCATGTTTTCCTGTTGACCTCACAGGCTCTTGACACAAGAGCTCTGAGTACATTAAAGAAAGGCCATAGTCTCATTTGGTCCTGTGAACATTGGCAATATGTTATGGGGACAATATACAAGCTTGAAAGGGAGAAACCGCAGCAATGTCCCCATGCCCTGGAGGTTTTGTCTGGTGCAATGCTGTTTAACCAGAGCACTGTGAGGTTTTAAATGGCCATATGAGATTTATAGTAGGTCATGACCAGATCTCTTTTCAGGGCAAAGTTTGAAAAGTCCATTTGTCTCAAAATTTAAAAAAAGAGTCTGGTAATTCTCCAAGGTTTTTCCTCTTCCTTCAGGCGACTATTTTTGCCTGGCCTGAGTTCCTAAACCCTTCCCAAGAGCCCTTTCAATGTGGGAATTATTGTCCTAGTGTTTGCTATCAAAGAAGTAATACTGAAGATACAAATATTTACAAACCCACTCTAACTCCACATGGCCAGTATCAAGCTTATTAAGTTTTAGAAAAAGGGAGACGTCATGACCTTAAAAAAAGTGGCTTCAGGAAATCGGTACTTGAGGGCATTATTAGCAGGGAAGAGTGATGGTTGCTGCGGGGAGTTGAATGCAAAGGCTCAAGGTGGAGGCAGAGCCCCCCGTGCCCAGCTGATGGCGTGGCTGTCCCACCGTGGGCCGGCAGCCGGGGGCACCCCGCCCTGCCTGGGAGGGTGGCAGTGCCGGCCCCGCTGGGCTGTGTCCCACCGCGTCTCAGCCAAAGGAGGATGCGGGTGTCCGAGGGGCTGCCAAACAAGGCAGAACAGGGCTGGCCCTCACTACAGCTGTTTCTCCATTGTCCCCCTCCAATGATGGGGTCCACATCGACCTTTCAGCAGTGGGTGATGCCTGGGTACCCTCCGCTGGGCTTCACTGGTAGCACCGCAGGGGCTTGGCTTCTGCCGTGCCGCCCTGAGACTGGTAGGAGATGGGGGTACCAGGGGAGGTTCCAGGCACCCCAGTGGGGTCAGGGTGGTTTTGAGGAATGGGCAAAGGGCAGCCTGGGCAAGAAACACAGCAGGGGTCCATGATGGGCAGACAGAGAATCTCTGGGACAATGTCCCCTTGGGAAACTTAGCCAAAATCATGGGAGATCTGAGGCCATGTAGGGGAAGATGCATGTGACAGAGGCTGCATGTCTGGTTTTCCTTTTCCCTCCAAAGGCAATGTAGGAAGGAGGAAAAGGAAGATGGGAATGGCATCTTTAAGGGATGGGAAGATGGGAATGGCAACCCTAAGTTCCTTAGGCCTGCTGGGAGCCAGGGTCTAGCTGCCCCCTAACTAGCACCTTCCTTGCCAGCAGGCATCCCCTTCCTGGCCATGAAACAAGACAAGCCTCCCTGGGTATGCACGATGCCAGGGCCACAGCAGAGCCTCAAAAAAGCATATTAAAGTGTCTTAAAGTGTCATTCATTGCAAAGCAATAAATTTACTTGGCAGGTCTCTATGACTTGTTGAGGTGAGATTTTTATCTGTTAAATCAGAATAATGGCATTCTTTAACCCCACTCCCCTGTTTTTAGTTTTAATTATTAATTGATTTTATTTTTTTAAAAAAAATTGACAAACTGTTTATTTAGAGCAGTTATGTTTGATTGTTCCAGTAAGCAATAAATGAGAGCTATTTGTGAATTATTTGGCTGCTAAATTTCTAAATTTCCACAGAGAAAGGCCTATTCTCTTCTGTGTGAATGTGTGGGTGAGAGGCAGTTCCTCAGCATGAATCTAAGTTCTGTGCCTGAGTCAAGAATGAAAAACCCTTTAAAATCTTGATAGCATCTAACACAGAAGATACACTGCTATGCAAAGTAAATTTTGTTAGATATAAAATACCAATCTTTAAAATAAACAACTTTCTTTTTGGCTAAAATTATGGAAGATTGCGGACTATATTAAAGATAACATATGTCATGTTTAAATCATACCCTGTGGAAAAAAAAGTAATTTAATTTTAGTAATTTCTAGTTATTTCTGCCTTTCAAAATGATAACATTTTCAGGTTATAAAAATGTAATGTCTGAACTTAGAATTTTTTACACCCAGTTTCAATCCAGGTCTAATTTTACTTCTAAGTTAAAAACACATTAGAGCAAACAGTCATAATATGAACTGGCCCCTCTCTGACTGCAAAAAGGGCAGCCTACTATAAATACAGTCCTTGAGAGAAGGAAGGTCTTCCATTTGGAGAAGGAATTTGAAATTTCATGCCATTCCAGTTTGGAACAAAGCCCTTCAATTTTGAATTTACCCATGAAATAGAACCTCAAAAGAAAGCAATAATAGTGAAAAATAAAGCAGAAAGTGTTTGGTCTGGTAATTTGTAAAGAAAATGTCACCAGACAGACTCCCTGGAAATGTTGAGTGAGCAAAAAAAAACAACATTGTAACTTAAGAAAATGAGCCATTTGAGATTTTTGGATCTCAGTTTTCATCAAAAAAGCTACAATGGTTCCAGAGCCTGAATACTCATCAGGTTGCCAGTGATGTGTTGGGGGAGCTAGTAGTGACCTGCTGGACTGCTGCTCTACCTGCCCACCAGCATATGTGAAATAGCTGTGGTAAAAAGCTGTTCCACCGTAAGAGCTTTGTTTAGTTTCACAAATGCTCCAGTTTTTCTTTGGGAGAAAACTCAGGCTGCTCAAAGATCACACATTTCCTTTCACTGAATTGCAAGAAACCTAGAACAGTATGAACCATTCCTCAATGGTAGAATAAATCCAATACTTTTCCAAGAGAAGAAAGGCTAAAAAGCTTCCTGCAACTTATATCAAAATTGAGGCAGTCATGAAAAAAGCAGAGGAGACATCTGGATAGGACTGCATGGGGGAGCAAAGTATCTCAGATCACAACAATGTGACTCCTTGCAGGAGCATTTCAGACCTGATCAGCCACAACTAATCCCCACGGAGAAATCACAGGGTACCTCATTCTTTGTACTAACTCATCCTATTTTTCTGCCTGCAAAGAAACTGGACACAGTTCTGCATCTGTGTAGTACCCTCTTCACCCCTCAGAGAACAAAAGGCCAGCCAAAGCACAGACTTTGTGTTGCCCCCACTAGGGCCTCATGAAGATACTGTTCTGAGGAATCCCTTGCCCATCCTAGGCGCAAGCATATCTTTTTCAGGGACTGGCCTCCTGCAGAACCTGACTGTTCTCCCCTGAGCAAGGCAGTCTCCCCTTTCCTTTCTGCCTCCATTACTGCCAGGGACAGAACAAAAGCAAGAGCAAGGAGAAAATGCTCTTGAATCTAAAATTAAAAAACACAGAGGATGGAAGGCAGATAGCCTTACCAGTGGCAAAGGCAAACCCAGAAATTTGGCTGAGATTTCTAAACCATCTTTGCAGGAAGGCAGGAAAAACCGACTGGAGCAAGCATGTCATCATCCATGGAGCTGATGCCAGAGAGCCCTGTTGTGCCTGGCTGATTACTGAACGATTAAAGCTTGAAGGAGGGATCTCCTTCCATCTGCTGCATGGACTGCTGCCTCACTCAGAGGGAACTGAGATTTCTCCTTTGCATTGCTGCACCTGCTCTGGGGACTCCCCGAGCTACAGCTAGGATGCGACTCGCAAGCACACAGGGGTCAAAAATCACAAATTTGTGTCATACAACTGGACTAGGCTGAGGTGTTGCTGCTTGCTATGAATTTTCACCTTTTCTTAAAATAAAGTGGTAATGAAAGTGGTGATTTGTGTGAAAAGATCGGCCATTGGTTTCCTGCTTTTGGTGCTGTGTAAACCTGAGCTCTCCTTCATCAGACTGCCAGGAAATAGATACAAATGTATTTACAACATTTCACATTTTGCAGCTCGGCACTAAAAATAGCACACAACCTTACTCCTAGTATAGGAGTCTCTGTTATCTTATCCCACTGCTAATGTAAGAAAAGCATACTGTTATCAGCTAACTGTCCCCCTATCTCTTTGAAGAAAGCAAGTTTTAGCTAGCAGAATTACTAATGAGGGTTAAAATCCCTTTTGTTTTACAACAGGTTCATTGCCTACTTTAGTCCCCCTACTGGGGACCTTTATTGCCCAGATATTGAAATCTCCTTGAAAAATCATAAGTAGTATCAACAATAAGGAAAACAGAATTCATTAACAAACTTGCTGCCTATAGCAGTGCAGTCATGGTATATGTAAGTGGTGTTCACAGCATCAATTCCACGAAACATTAGGTCAGTGCTCCTTTGATCCACATTTCTGAAGATGGACAGACAGGTTAGACAAGATTATGCCTCCAAGGGTCATAAAATGTAAAAGTTTCCCAACTGCGAACTGATTTTTCAAAAAAAATTATGTACACAATTTAACTAGATGGCCATATATGCCTTCCAGGTTTTATATTGTTAATGTTTGTTTCCTCTTGGATTGTTGCTGTTCTCCTACTCTCGCGCTTTTTGTTTTTTGCCTCAGATACACACATTAAAAAAACACTCTCACACTTCTTGTCCTATTTGATTTATTCCAAAGAAATTAAATTACATTTTTGTAAGCCTGTGTTACCACAAATGATAGCTGAAGATTTGCTGAAAAAATTAATTCCTGATCTGTTGCCGTGAAGCGTCCTCGCTAGCTCTTGTACTGACTCTGTCTTTCAAAACCAGATGGAAGCAGTCCAACAGTATGATTAACTTCTTAGTCCCCGCAATTTCCTATTGCTCTGCTTGCCCCAGATTTCAGGATTGACCTCCCGCTTCACTGCAAAATGCACAGTTGCTCAGTTTGATAAATCACATGAATACTTTTTTGATCACAGTTATCTACTATTTACTGCATACCCAGTGAGGTTAATCATATGCTGAGGCACTTCATATGCTGCACACATATACACTCTTCTTCCCAATAGCACTTTGCATATTCTTCATGCTGCCAGCCAGCAATGGGACTTGTTTTTTCCTTAGTAATATATGAAAGACCACGGACCTACACCTTGCCTTTTTACTTTCCACATTCATGCTGTAATTATCCTCACACTGTTTCTTAAAAGACCAAGGAAGTCAAAGAAATTATGTGAGAAATTACTAGTCGGACCTTTCTTCTAGCAGACAGATATTTTTCAAAATGCAGATGTTGCTGGGAACTAGAACTGATTGACTTCCCCCAGATATCTTTGGGGAGCAAATGCATGAGGTTGCCCATAGGGAGGTGGAAAATGTTTGGCTATCATAATAGCAAAACACTATCACTTCCTTGAAGTAAAAAAAATACATCTTAACTTTTCTTTTTCTGTTTTTAAACATCAAAGGAATTCCAGTATTTAGTAGGGCTCAAAGTTGTTACAATTCCCTGGGACAGCTCTGCTCCACCTTCTCACACAGTAATATATCCACATCACATCTTTGGTGTTATGGTAGAACAATTCTAAATAAACACCGGCAATAGTCAAAGTATGAGAAAACATCCAGCAGCAAAAAGGTGAATGCTACAGGCCTTGCTCACAAATTAAATAGAGGGAAACCCAGATTTATAAGAGATACCTATTCCTTTTCACTCCAAGCTGTCTACACAGGCTCTTCTTCTGAAGTCCCTTTTCTCTAATCCACAACATTGTCCAATACTGGAAAAACTATCCTATATACAATAGGTTTCATTACTCTTCCACTTTCACCTTCTGTAACTAGCAGGACTGAGAAACTCCAGCCCATTCCAAGGAGCAGCTGCCCTTTGCTACCCTATATTGGGGCAGGGGCCAGGGAGGGTGCAAGTGTGAGATACCAGCGCTTCCAAACAACCAAACTTTCATGTAAGACATAAATGATAAATCCATATATTCCCTCTCAGAGGTATTCTCTTTTTCCTCTCAAAGATAATCCAGAAAGTTTAAGCAATGTGCTAACGCTGAGAGCTGCATGTCTGCCTCTGTGGCAGTGAGCACTGTGCGCTGCTCTCCAGCCGACCTTTTTGACTCTTGTGGCGCCTGTGATCTCAGTTCCGTCACTCTCTGCCCGGTCCCAGATCAGCTGCCCCAAGCCAAGGCTTCCCCTCGGCTGTCGCTGATTGCACAATGCTGCCACATGAAGCTTTTCTGGCCAGCCAGCTAGCTGAGTCACTCACAGATAAGCTGACCATGTGGAGAGCTCTCATGGTATGAAAGGTGATGTTATTGAAAACATCAGTCCAACACAAACATTAAGTATGTGAGTGACATGAAGCACATGAGTATTTTTGCTAGCTGTCACTGGACTCTTTACTTTAAGGTATCATAAGTTTAACTGCTTTGCACAACCACAGCTCAAGCAGATACCTGAAAACAAGAAAACTTTTTCTCTTTTCACAAAAAGTTTTAAGGCTGCTTGCACAGCTGCCTTGCCTGCTTTAAGTGATCTATTAAAAAATCTAAGTTGCCTCTTATTGTTGCTTTAATATTTTACAGGCAGTGCCTCCCCAGGCCTCCTAACACAAATAGTGTATCTCAATGTGGCTTTGTCTGAAGAGGAGCTGTGCTACACATCCTGCTGGACTAATCATCAGTTCTGTGTCTGCTTACAATATCAGGGCAAGGGTTGCCCTAGGTAAACCTTTTTGATTTTTCTTGCACCTGAGTGCTAAATGCATGCATGCAGCCATGAGAGGCAGTGCAGCAGTACATCTGCTTCCAAATGTCCTTCCCCACAGATGTGAGGCACCACTTCTTCTCAGCTGCCCAAACTCTTCACTTCTCTAGAGGGGAAGGGGTGAAATTCATTTGCCCTTCAGGATCCTGCATCCTGCTGGCCAGTCCCATTAGGGTAAACCAGTTCATGGTCTGGTACAGCTCACATTTTGGTGTCATAACCGTAATAAGACTTGGGCAGACGAGGCACGGGTACCTGAAGTGCAAAGCACTATCCCTCCAGCCCAGACTGAAGATCAAGACAGGCTGACAGGCTGTGTAGCTCACCAGCCATCATGAATGGGGCTTGTCTCCACTGCCAAATGGACGCTAGTGCTGAGACGCCTACTCTGTCAACAGCAAGAAGTGGTAAATCTAAAAGGTTTATCATAGCTCATGCTTCACAGTTCAGGTCTGGATGACACATTTGTATCACCCAGGTGCTGAGAGTAAGCTATTGAGTTGGATCCTTTACAGGGCTTATCAGCTGGGAATGGCAGGCCTGCCAGCACAGCCATATGGCTGCTGAGATGACTGGGTTCAGCTCTGCCTATACCTCACATGCCCGCACTGAGGTTTGCATGGGCGGGGCTGGTGGGTTTTGCCTGCCTCCTCCACTATAAGCACACAGAAAGGAGAGCAGACCATGGCTGTGAAGTCAGCGGGTCTCCCAAGTACCACCCAAGCACTCAGCAGAGGACCTGTCTTTCCCTTGTTACAACCAGAGAGGAAATTCAGCAGTGGTACAACACTTTCCTCTAAGTGTTCAAAACTCTTCAGCAGACCCCCTTGGCGTACACTCCAGCACAGAGAATTAAAAGCAGCCAGGGGAGTAAAAGTGCCCTAGGACCGCTGTAAATCTTTACTTCATGGAAAATCTTATCTTGCACATGAATATGAGCTGTGAGTAAATTTAATGTGTGGATTAGGTACTGTACGGTCTCCCTCATGGTGGGCTTTTCAGCCTAAAAAGAACAAAAGAATAATAATGAGTGTTGTGTTTGGGTAGGATTATGAACAGCTGTAATTTACAGCTGGACATTCTCCATTGCAAATGTATCCAGCAAGCAAGTGCTTCTGGGTTAGTGGAACAGACTGAAAAAAAAAAAAAAAAAAAAATTAACTTTTAACTTCAGCCTTAAGGTCAGATTTCTGGAACCATGGGAGTCAATAATAAAATCTATTTAGCTCAGTGGGATTAAGCAAGTTTAAGACCTGGTTTAACCACACTGCTTACTGCTAAATAACAACAGAACACACTGAATATTTTAGGTACAGGCATTTTTCTTTACTTAAAAGCTATTCAGGCAGTGGATATGGGAGCCAGACAATTGAAAATATGCCAGCACTATACCATTAAGGTATATGAGTTAAGTTCTTGCTCTTCTCTGTCCCAGAAAGTGAGTAATCTGTATAGTTTGACCACTTTACTGAAGAGTACAATAAAATTAAAACCAAGCTGTGCTGAATAAACATGGAGGGCTTTTCATGAGAGAATGAAAAGCTAATGGGGCCAGTGCATCTTTGCTGACAAAACAGTCAGTGCATGTGCAGAGCAACCTGTCTTCTGGAAGCAGAAAAGCTGTTTCAGTCAAGCTTCTGGGTCACTAATCTTTGTGTTTGCCCATAAATCTGCTGGGGGTTACTGTGTCATTCTGAAAACAAGACTGAGTGTGATACACTACAGAAATCAATGGCTAGGTTTAAAAACTCTTTTTTGTTTGTTCAGCTATGTTTTTTCTCATCTTTTAGTTTAGCTAACTGTTATCTCTTTAATAGAACCTGAAAGCAAGAACTGCAACAGGAACTTCTGGAAAATATTTTTTTTAAATAGGACGAAATTACTGAAAGCTTTACAGTAAGCTGCCATCTCCCTTGTTGCTGGGATGTGTGGTGTGTGACTGGGAGCTCTGAGTTGCTACTGGGACACAACTAATGAGCAGCAGTATCACAGGCATCCAAGCTCTAGCCAAGAAGAGACAGAAACTGCTGTCACAGTGTGGGATTTTGGCCCCCTGCCCTCCCGTTTGCTCGCTGCAGTGAGGTCATGGGTGGCAGGGAGGCAAACCTCTAGAGTGCACCCCCAGCCTTCCCAGCACTCCCTGCAGATGCAGAGCAAGAAGGGTACCCTGGTAGCCAAATTTTTGCAGAGGAGGTTGGAAAGCTGTAGTCCCTGAGCATGCTTTTAGAGGCAGACAGGGAAATATTAGATCATAAATCCTAAATCTGAGGTGTGATGGTTATTAATACTGAGGCCCTTCTGCCCTGTGGATGAAGGCAGCCTGCACCCAGCTACCTCACCACCTTTGATAGGGTGGGGAACATCTATCCATCACCATCACTTTTCTTTCCAGGGGAGACAGAAATCAAGCTGCAGGGTTTGGAGCTTGTTAATTACCTCCAGGGCCACTCCTGCAGTAATGTTCCACATTTAGCCCAGGGGGAGGATGCTGTGAAAAAAATCCCCATGTTTTCTTTGGTCACGGTATTGTCCCCACCAAGTGCAAAATCTGCTTTGCCTTGGGGGTGAGCTTGCACACCTCCAGGGAGAGGGGCATAATGCTGACTCCAGCTTTACTTTCTTTTTGCATTCATTCCAGTTACAGCAAATACTTCTGAGCCCTATAACTGTGCCAGCAATTTCACCCACATCCCATACATTTTACTCAGGATTTTTTTTTTTTCCTTAAAGCGGGGCAAAAAATTCTAAACAAAACGGTGTTTGTAAACTTGGGGAGGCAAGGTCAATAATTTTGGCGGTCTTACCCTCCGAGCAGAGAGAAATGTTATTCATCCACGCACAACATATAATTCAGCCTAAGTGACAGGCTCTGCTCTGGAGAAATCCTGGCCTGAGCTGGCTTCCAGAGTCAATTACCGCTTATTCCCAGGGAGGCGGGGGGCTGGGGGCCAGACGGAGCAGAGGGGGCTGCCAATGAGACATGGGGAAATTTACTCTGTGTCAGCCTGCATGACACAGTACCTCATTTGTGGAAAAATGTAAATCTGCTAGTTCTTTTTCACAGGCACTAAAATGTACAGTGTTTCCTCCCCCTTCCCTACCCCTTTCCAAAACTGGAAAAGAAATCAGGACTGTCTTAGAAAGCTACCTTATATTTCAATCAATCCTCTTTCATAAAAGTCATTTAAGGTAAATACCTGTGCAGACCTACAGCCCAAGTATAACATTTACTATGGCCCAAATCCTGAATTCCTCATTCAGGCAAGTTTCCCATTGAAGTTAATGGATTTTTTTTTGCTTGAAAAAGAGCTGAGTAAAACCTGAACACTAAGGATTTGGTCCCCTGCTTATCTGCCTGGAGCACTGCTGCAGATCCAGAAGAAGTGAAAAAAATTAATTAAATTCCTCCAAAATACCAATTTCTTAAAACTTAAGGGGTAGAAAAGGGCATTGTTTTTGTGCATAAAACATACAGAGAATCTCATCAAAGAAAGAGTAATTCCCAGGGAAAGGATTTGGAAAAAGTCAAAAGAGAACATCTCGGAATAAATGAAGTACTTATTGCTGAGAAATGAGCTCAGATATATCTTAGCAAACTCTAAAGCTCAGAATTTACTGCATCATTCATGCCTTCTCCAGTAAGTTTCTTATCTCTCGTTTGGTATCACAACAAGGGATTCTGCATACTCTGTATGAAATACAACAAGACTGTGATTTTTGCAGTAATAAACTCTACACATGCATGACAAATCCAAGCATGCAAAATGTTTAACATCCCAGTTCACAGATACTTTGGGGACAAAATCCGATTATGAGTTATATGCCACAATAAATAGGGCTCAACGTTTCATAAAGCAATTTATAGTTCATAAAAATGACAAAATGTACCTGTCAGACAGAACGCGGAGAGCAGATCTCTGTGCTGCCTGCTGGAAGAAAGGGCAGAGATGTTTATTTTATATTCTGACTTGAAAATTACGAGCACAATCAACACTTTAAAAAATGCGTTACACACATTTTTGTCGCATGTCCAAAATGTTAAAGTACGAGCAAAGTAGCAGAGAATCTACAGTCAAATGGACATTCCAGCCTAGCAAATGTGAGAACACTTTGTTTAAAACGCCAAAACCCAGAAGATTGTCAAAGCACCGCATGGTATTTGAGGTCTGAACTACTCTAGACAATTTTTGCCAGGGTTTGGTTTTCTACTTTCCCCTCTCCCTGCTTCCACACTCCCACTCCTTCTCCTTTACCATTAGTCTCCTCCCATTCTTCCACAGAAACAAACATCACATATTTGGTTCCTTTGTGATGAATTATAAATTTTGCAAAGCTTGCCAGAGCTGCTGCAGACTTTTCATGAACACTGCCATGTCAATCTGCTGGCAACGTTTGCCTACCCCGTACAGGATTGACCTTTTGTGGGTTTGCCTAGTACAGCTCTTTGGATGGGGTGGGCAAACATAGTTCTTGTTCTTGTGCTAACCAGCAGGTCTGGCAATGGAAATTGTAGCCCCTCAGGTTTAATAGGACTCCCAAGCCTATCCCTGAGCTAGTTTTGCCACTTTACTATTATTATTTTTCCCCCTCCTTCATTCACTTCAAGTGGTGTGATTCATGACCTTGGCACAAGCAACCAGCTGTTAAGCAAAGAAGAAATCCATAATGTTTTGAAAATCTGCCTTAAAGACTCCATTCCACTTGGACATGCCCAGAGTGTTCTATCCCCAGCTGCACCTGTCCAGGTTGTGCCTCATGTGGCACAGAAGGGACACAGAGCTAAGCAGTACAGACAGTCAAGGGGCACAGAAATAAAAGCTTATTTTCTCATTGCAGTTACCAGTAAATGCATTTTGAAACTTCTCTTCCTGGTTTATCAGACTGCTGGGGGCCACATCCCTGTTTCCAAACAAGCTGGATGACTTACAGTTATCCTGCTCAGCACCAGAGAGTATGGACATAACCCTTCTGGCCTGGCAAAAATGCTGCTGACAAATTGCAAAGAAAAACCTGAGAAAACCCGACTTGTGGCTGCAGTTACATTGTATTTCACAGAAAGGTGTGAAAAGATCCCCTGAATGGATCCCTGAAGATCTGACAGGAGTGGGAAGAATTTCCACTTGATTCTGGAAGCTGGATTTCTGCTCTTTGGGCTTTCTGGAATAAGTTGTGCCTGCTGGGTTTCTGGAGAGATGTAGTTTGATGTGTTATCACCCACCAGATTGTCAGAAGACACAGAGGCATGGCTCACAGGAAGGTTTTTCCTTACTGTTGACTTTCTGCAATAAGCAGAGAACCTGTGGGAAGGGCTTGGAAGGTCCCAGCAGCTCAGTGGGAGTTTTCCCATGGAATGAACACATTGTTTTTAGTGTTAGGAAAATATTATGGCAAGTCTGGTATTTTTCACTATTTCCAGTAGGTCATACTGTTTCCATGCTCTTTGGATACAAAACTATCCATGCCACTGGCTAGAGGCTTTAAAGAGTGCAGCCACTCTCCAGTCCCCTGGGCTGGCATAATTTTAACTCTCTCCTCTGCAAGGGGTTTGTTAGGACAATGTCATCCCACAGACTCTTGCAAGTTCAAGTTCAGAGGAGACCCAAACTTTTGGTTTAAGAATGATTTATGGCCTAAACTCTTTTTTAACACCCAGGGCCAACACAGATTCCTCTGCTCCATGCCCAATCACTCCCACTAGAAGGAGGCTATGACCATTTTGAATTTCAAGCTGCCCAGCTTTGATGCTGAGGCCTGCACTACATTGCATCTTTGTCTGCAAAACTCAGGAGCTTCTCTCACCATCTGAGCCATTTTCCATGGCCAAGTTGTGTAGAGACCGTTCAGGTCACCTATTTTCTGCCACCCCACATCTGCCAGGGCCAGTCTTTCCATTTCATGAAGCCACTAAGTGGCAGTGCTGCTTGAGACACTTCTCACGTTTCCCACTCTTGGCTCAGGCCACCGCAGGTGCTCATGTGGTTGTGCAATACAACACTTCAGGAAACTGATCCAGTCAAAAAAGACCAATTTTTTTTTTTTTTTAAATTTTTTTTCCCCTCCTGATTTCCCCTGGGTTATTTCTAACCCAGATCCCTTTTCTGAGCTGCTTCCCCAGGGAGAGGGTGTCACATCACAGTGTGCAGTGTGAGAACTGGAACAGCACTGGGGGGGTTGTGGACACCTTTGCTGCTGACATAAGATGATGTCCACCAGCAAGGTCACTTCCACCTGACATTGCTTCCACTTCCTTCTGGAGCTGCAGAGCACTCCTGGAGAAAGGTACATGCTGGCTGTAGCAGCCAGGAGGCACTGAAGGAGACAGCTTGCTCTGCAGCCACAGGCCTCATGGATATTGAAGAGACTGCAAGAAAACAAACATGAACTTTGATGATGCTGAAAGCCCCTAATATGGGATGTGGGGTTCGTATCACTCTTGTATTTCCCTAAAATCCCTATTTTTGAGAGGAAGACGTGCTGGATAATGTCTCTTCCAGGCTTGAGGAAAGCTGGTTTCAGAGGAAAGAGGAGAGGTCCCTTGTCTTGACCCATTTGGGGTGCTATCTGAGCCAGGAGACACTGTGGAAGCTGCAGCCTCAAGTGCCAGTCTTGATCATCAAGTTTCCATCTTGATGCATTCAGTTGCTGAAAGCTTTGAAAAGGTGATCCCTTTTGGTCAAGAAAGTGGATTCAGATGACAGTCAGGGACACAGAAAGAAATGTACCAGTGCATTTCATTGAGATCATTCTATTTTTTCAATTTCCCTCTCATTTTAAGTCCTTTAATAAACATCCTTCTTCACTGAGGTGCAATGCAGATTGCATGGGGCAACTCAGTCTTTGCCTAGTGGTCATACATTCTCTAAATGAGACTATTGACTTCTTTCTTTCAGAGGCTGGAAATATAACTGTGTTGGATTGCATATTTGTGTGACCCCCTGAGCTGGTAATGGCCCCATTCCAAAATGATGGGGGAATAAGATCCAGTCACAAGTTTATTCTTCCTCCCTGGAGAAACAGATCTATTGCCTGCAATGAAAGGCAGTTAGCAACTATCCAGCAATTTTAATTCTAGCCTATATTGCTCCCCTCTCCTAGAGAAAGCGAGCTGTTGTAATTAAAGGTAGTTAGCAGTTCCCTAGCAAGTATAAATACTTGCAGCCACTAATTAGTCTGCTCTCCTGTTCCCCTCCTTGCCACAGGACTGGGCTGCTCAATTTATGGGGAAATATCTGCCCTCACTTCTTGCTAACAGTTTGTTATCCCATTCAAACTCATTCAGGAATCCCCATGAAGGGTTATGACCCATAGTTTGAGGAACTCACAGCTATAGAAACAGTTTATTGTGATTTATTATGTTTCTAATATGCTGGTATTATCTATCTAACAATGTAAGCAAAGGGGTGGTACTTAGTATCATATAATGCCTGCATGACTATTTTTTTAATAGCTACGTTTTGATTGTGCCATTTAATTTGCATTTTATTTTACATCGTTAACAACTTTACTGAGGCCAACTCATCATCCATCAAGAAAGCTGAGAATATGTTCTACAGTCTTTATTATTCCTGGAAGTATGTTACTATGCTGGTTATAGAAATTGGGGATAAGAAATAATTTTGATATTGCTGACAGAATTTAAATATCTCCAAGACTTAGCACTAAAAAGTGCTTTATGGGAAGCTTAATATTCTCTTGATAAGTGGTAGAATGTGTTCACTAGCAATGAACATAATACTTAATTTTCAGTTCTTTCAATCAGTGGGTTACTGAATAGAGGAAGGGTCTCTTCAATATGAACATGGACATTGGAGGCCAACTTTACATAGTAACCTAAATGCTGAGTAGGATGCAGGGAAGAGAAAAAACCAATCACTCAGGTGTCTCAGGTACTTGAGCTAGAGAAACCAGCTACAGTAAATGAGTATGAATTATGCTGTTTTGCTACATCAAGAATTGCAAATTACAGGACAGTGGCTGGTTAGACTTCTTTGATCTCTAGCTGAGTTGGTTGAGATACATTTATGGCAGAGTTTCATTGATCTGTCTATAGTCTGTTAATCATTCATGGAAGAGTCTCGTGTACCCCAAGACTACTGGGACAAAACAAGTTTTCAACCAGCAGTAATCAGTCGGGTCGGGTTCTCAGTCTCCAGAGATTTCATCTCCTTTCTCCATCCTTTATTGCAATGAGCCAGAGCTTGGGAACATATTCAGTTTTCAGTGTGTGTTAAATGAGCTACCAAAATTAGCTTGAAGTGTGACAAGTTGCAATCTGTTGTTGAAGGGAAATCAGAGAGGAAATTAAATACTTTTATTGTAATTGGGACTGAGCAGTGAGCTAGCTCATTGTAATTGGGACTGAGCAGTGAGCAGAACGGGTTGAATACAGCTATTGAGATGGAGATACAGGAGTGTTAAGAGTGCTCCCCAGAAATCCCTCTTTTTTTTAAATTTGTTGCAAAAGGATTGCTTCATAAACTGCTGGGCTCACAGGCATTTTTGGATAAGAAACAAATGAAAACTACTGAAGTATGTTCTGCTG
>VZUA01044923.1:1540-24188 GCA_013401035.1 Horornis vulcanius
TGGGGGGGGTCCCTGTATGAATGTGTGTGAGTGGGCTGGTGATGGGGGGGCTCCCTGCCTGCGTGTGGATGCGTGAGGGGCTCCCTGTGTTTGGGTGTGTGTGTGAAGGGCTCCCTGTGTGTGTGAGGGGGCTGCCGAGGGGGTTCCCTGTGTGTATGAGGGGTTCCCTGTGTGTGTGTGAGGGGGTTCCCTGGGCGAGGGGCTCCCTCGCCGGTGTGTGTGTGTGAGAGGGGCTTCCCTGCGCGTCTGGGCTGTGTGCGAGGGGCTCCCTGTCCTTGGGGGAGGTTTGAGGGGGTCCCTGTTCGTAGCGGGGTCCGTGTGAGGGGGGCTCCCGGGGCTCCCGCCGTTTCCCGCCGCGGCGCCGAGCGGGTCTCGCCCCTGCCCGCGGGGCTCTGCGTGTTTTCCTCCTGTTACGCGTCTGCTCCTCGAGCACGTTTAACAACCCGGGGCTGCGCGTCTCCCTCCCCGCCATGCCCGCCTTCCTTCCCCGGAGGCGGCTGCCTGGTTGTACACACGGGTCGGCACCGCCGCAGCCCCGAGCCCGGCGGAGGGGGCCGTGCCCCTCCTTTGTGTCCCCCCCGAGCGCGGGGCAGCGCTCAGACGCCGCAGCCAGGGCTGCGAGCTGCGTAGTAAACACTCGCAGGCAGGGAAGGACTCCGCTCGCTTTCCCCGCATGGAAGGAGCTTGATCTCTGTCAATATTTAGAGGCTGTATGCAGTAACCGGCCGTAGTGAGTGAGGAATTCCTGGAAATGAGCGCCTTGCCTTTTATTGCCGCTTTACCGCCGAGGAGGGGTTTCACTCGCCGTGCGCGGGGTGCGGAATTACGGCGGCATCCCGCAATCTAAAGGTCACGGGCTGCCGTTCATTTCTTAAAAAAAAAAATCGCACATTGACGCTTTACGTTTGTGCGTAAATAAAAAGGTTTGATGGCCGAACGGGCTGCGATCTCGGGGGTGATGCATTTTTCTAAGCGGCCGTGTTGCACCCAGCGCCGAGGTTCGAGCAGCGTGCGAGCCGCTTCCCCGGGAACACCGGGAGAACGTGGATCGCGGTGCAGGGCCCGGCTCCCTCCTGCCGTGGATCCTCAGCCCAAACCCGCGGCCGCCCGCCTCGCTCGGGAGCTGCCAGAGCCCCGACTTTGTTTTTGTGCGTTTCCAACCTGTGATTGTGTTGCAGTGCCCGCCCCTCTCGGGCGCAGGGGGAATCGAGGGGGCAGGGAGGGCTGCGCTGCCATTGATTACACTGCAATCATCGCCGGATTAATCCCGAGGCTGATCGGTTTTCTCCTGGTATGTCGGGCTCACGCTGGATTGAGGATCTCTTGCATGAAATTAGCCTTCCCTTGTTTCCTGGAGTATCTCTGTAGACGGAGAGATGGTAAATGTGCCTTGGAGCCCAACCATTTTAAACAGTGCTCCCTCTCCTTCAGCGTCAGCAGAAACAGGGATGTTCCTGTACTGCATCCTGATGCTTTAATTTCTCCTGCCGTGTGTTTTTCAGTACACTCCTGGAGCTGTTGTGTGCCTCCCCCTTTCAAAAAGATACGCGTTGTTGGAGGGAAGGAACGAGGAGATCAAATTTCTCCATTTTAAATGTAAAGGGAAAGAATTTAGGAGGCAGGAGGGCTTTTCTAAAAGTAGTGGTTTCAGACTGAAAAGAAAGGGAAGTTCTTTGGATGCACTGACAGTGAGGCTAAGTACACAAAAAAAGATAAGTGAGCAAGAAGCACATAGAGGAGCCGGTAATGCATGTTGAGTAATAGTTATGTTTTGTTAGGCAGTAAATGCCTTTTAACTCCTTGCAAATTAAGGCCCAGTTTAGGCTTTTGGGCCAGCTAGGTCTGGAGAGCTGCAGTCTTACTTCCATGAGTAGAACTTCTTGGCTAGTGCTGTTTTCAAGAGAGGAGATTAATCTTTAATTTTAAAAACAAAACCCCCGTGCTCTTCTTCAGGGAAGGGCTTACAAAGGATCCAGTAGTGTGGAGAAGCAGAGTGGGAGGAGGAGGAGATCCTGTGCGTTCTTAAACTGCTAGGATACACACTTAGAATTGTTTTCCTTGTCTTACCTGGTACAAAGTACCTTGAAATGAAAATGCTCACCCAGCTCTGGCAATGAAGTACTGCTGGAAGAGTATGTTAGGATTTTAGGTTGTAGTCCTCTGAAGTGTTTGTGGTTACCACTTACCTAAAATGAACATCCCCGAATGAAATATCTTCTGAAGAAGATCCAGGCATTTGAATATGGGAAACTATGCTGAAAAACTTGTCTTAGCTGAATACTGCCTCTAATCGATTGTCTTTGTAGTTTACAGTTTAATAGCCTTTGTTTTCACGAGTTATTGCTGAAAGAATTTTGCTGTTAGGGGGAAAAATGATCTCCAGAGCAGATGTTTTACATCTTTTCATATTCTTCTCTCTCCCCACAATAGTGGAAGGAAGATTAATCTTAATTTTTATTTGTTTTTCATATATACTGTGTCATAGCTAAAAGGCACTTCCATTTTCGGTCAAACAAGCAAGGCATTCCTAAATAGGAATACAAAGGAGTTACAACTGGAGGGGAGAGACCCATCCCTTTAATGCTAAATTATATAAAATATGTTTGTAGTTATGTGACAGAAACCTCTTTAAAACGCAGGTATCTTCAGTGGAGAGCTTCCGATTCAGAAAAAGAAATTTAAAAATGCTGAGAATTCCCTGAGATTGTTTTAGAACGGCACCAAAATGGAAATGAGAAGACCTTTCATTAAGCTAGAGTTTTTGGTGCTGTACCCGTGCGTTTGATGTGTAAAGCTACAACTGTTGGAGGCTGTTTGATGCTGGGGGTGGGTTTAAGATGAGGCATAAACACGGGGTTTTCTTCCTTTTCTCCCTTGAGCACGATGGGGTTTTGATTTTCAGCCTTCTGTGTATTTACAGAGGGAATGTCTAGGAGAGAACGGGTTAAACACTTGGAAGGAAAATAATAGTTTTAGGTGTGATAATACTTCAAATTGATGGATATCTTGATGGGTCTGCTCATGTTAGCGCGAAGTTTTTGTTTGTCTATCCAGGCTGGATGTTGTGTTTCTGATAATGAACAGTAGCTCATGCTGATGCTTAATCTCTCTCCCAGGTTGCTTAGTAAAAGCCCTCATGACCTGCTGAGTGTCAGCGTTACACACACCTCGCTTTTGCATCAGCATTTTCCTGTACGCCCAGTGGTTAGGGAATGTTGGTAACTGGGAGTCGGATAATTCCTGCTGTAATTGAGGTTGTGAATAGAGAACACCAGAGCCAGTAAGGAAATTTGCATCAGGGGGTTTCAGCAGAAAGGGGAGAGGAGGGAAGTGTGCAGGGAGTGATGGTGCCTGGAGTCCGGGGGAAGGAGAGTGAGCCAGGCAGTGCTTGGACTTTTTTTTGATTGCGTTGGGTTGGATTTCTGGTTTGCAAACCAGAACTGGAGCAAAGGCTTGTGTGAGTCAGAAACTGAGAGGGTTAGGAAATGGAAATGCCTTAGCTATTATCAGGCAAAATGTGTTGAACGTGAGGAAGCAGAGGGGTGGGTGTGGAAAAAAAGGTGTGTTGGAAGTTTCAGTGTTGAACCAACATTTGAGGGAGAAACATTGGGTGTTTTTGTGTGTGTAAAGTGAAGGAAATTTAACTTAGTTCTTATGTTCTGAGAAGCCAGGGAAGGAAGGGGCTGCAGAGGGCAAGAAGACAGATCAATTAGCTTGACTTCAGCACGACAGAAGACATGGTTTATTTTGTTTATTTAATAGGGAAATTGCTCAGATGTGATCAACTGCTGTGTTAATTTTTGTGTCAGCTTTTCCCTGATGTGTTGTTCCTCCAAAGCAATTCTAGGGTATAGTTAAAGCACACGCCAGTGATGCTGAACTTGTTTTCATTTTGAAAGATACACACAAAATCTAGTGTTGAAGAGCATCCACGTGATGATTTTTGAATCAATCTTCATTGGTAAATAATTAATTTCTATCAGTATGTGTTACCATGGGAAAAGTTGTTTCAAATCTTGTTTAATTTTCTGCTAAACTGGCATTTACTAAGGAGATCTTGGAGGAGAAATTTTTTTAAGCATCTAACATTTAAAATTAAAATCCATTCCAGGGCTGAAACTATTAGCTTTAAAGGATAATTTCAGTTCATGTTTAACTAATGCTTTTTCTTTTCCCCAGTAATTTTTGTTTTCTTTTTACTCTGAGGTAGATTTTACCAGTGATCACTGGAATGATTATCTCAGTGAGAGCAGAAGAGGCAGTTTTGTTAAATGATTAATTATATTGTGTGTATATTCCATCTGTGTGGATTGTGAGCTACCGCAAACTTCATTGTAGAGAAGTTTGTTTATGGTCCTGAACTTTGAGAGAGAGAGAGAGAGAGAGGCAGTAATACATGCAGGAAACCTGTTTTTCTCAACACTGGATGTTAACTTTGTGATCCCACACAGCAAACAACTTATCTAGCTCATCATCTGTAATGGCTCTAAAGTTCATAACTTACAAAATGTGCTGAATTAAATTATTTTTAAGAAGTTAGAGTATTTATCTGAATTATCTGTAGTTAAATTAATAAACTTCATGAGCATTATTGTACTTGAAAAGCTGATGGCAACTTGCTGAAAAGGTTCCTAAAACTTTGGTTTGTGAAATTAAATACATTCTTACTTGGATTTTAGTGTAAAGCTTTCACATTTGGAAATGCTTTCGGATGTTATCAAGTAGCAGCTGGTTTTTATTTATGTGTGAGCGCATACATAGGAATGGATAAACTGCAGTTTGTTATTGAAAATTATTGGGGATGCTAAATTTTTAAAAAAGCTTCGCTATAAGTAATTGTCTCGGGAGTCTCATAATTAAAGTTGTTGCAGATTTGTAGTTGCAGTTTAATTTGGATCTTCCTGACAGAGCTGAGCTTTTAAGGTTTCTGGGCTTTGGTGCTAATGGAACGTGCTGCTTTTAAGAGTTTGTGTGCAGAAAGACTTTGGGAATGTAGTGATGTGTTTGAAAGGTAGAAATACTGTTTTAGTATTTTGATCTATTTGACATGTGTAATTTTTCTATCACTGTAAATTGTATAGACAGCTTCTTTGTGTAGGTTAGTTGGATTAGTTTTTATGATTTATGAAAGCCACTTTAAAAAGAATAGTTTCACATTTTTTTTCATTGTACAAAAGCAGAACTCAACAAACAGCAGTTGATGAAGACACATTGGTGGTTGTTAGCCAGCCTGTCTTGTGTGTGGTTTTTTTGGGCTGCTTTTTTTTCCCTCTTAGCCAAGTCATGACAGGTACAATCTGGACTGATTTCTGGAGTACTATATTTGTCTTTTTTTGTGTCCAGAAATGTCTGAGAGAAACTTTGAGGACCGGCAAGCGATCAGCAGCACACAGTGTTCATTCATGTGTTTCTGTGCTCTGCAAACAGAGCTGTACCGAGTCCTCAAACTCAAAGATAGACTCTGGTTCCTTTGGACAGGACTTGTTGGTTTTGCTCATTAAGTTTGATAACAGTTTGACTTACTAATTAATTAAGGAGATGCATTCTGACAAACCCGGGTGTGTTGTGAAGATTTAACTCACCCTTATCACTGAAAGTTTTGCTTTCTAGCCTTTGCAAATGCAAAACATGAGCCATTCCCTTCGGATATCTTGCAAGACACCAATTAACTTTTTCAGTGTTGATATCCTCAGGAAATTGCTGTTGTGGCACAAGATTGTTTAAAATGTGCTGAAAAGCAAAATTGTTGTTTCTTCATTTACAGATTGATTTGCATATGACTCCTAAGCTTTAATGTCACAGAATTTTATTTATTTATTTATTTTGGAATATCCAGACCTGTACATTTCCAGTTAGTCTGTTTCTTTCTTGGTAAACTTGACGGTATGAGCAGAAACAAACATCTGTATGTTTCAGTGACTTGCCAGATAATTTTTTCGATGTTGTCTCTGACCTATCTGAGAAGGGATCTCACACCCCAATAAAGTACTAAGATTATTCCTTTAGAGGACCAAATCCACTAGTAAATAATTGGATAGAATATCAAATATACACTTTTGCAGCAGCACAAACTCACTTTAATAATTTAGGGCAGTAATTCCTGTTGTCACCTTGCTGATGGGTTTGGGTTTGAAGACTTTGTTTCACTGTTGACTTCAAAAAAGTGTAAATTATATAAATAAATCCTTTAAAGCAGTAAATAGTCCTACTGCACATGTGTGTGCTTTACCATCATAGATGATTAATTCAGAGTGTGTGTCCTGCTTTGGTGAACCCTTAGTTTGTGAAGGTGTGTGTTTGGGGCAGGTCCCCTGGCCGGATGAGTTTGTTTGCTTATGTTGCCAGCCAGGCACACGTTGCTGCAATAGCTCTGTGACCGGTCAGGGAATGTTATCTCCAACCCCTTATTGGTGCCATTACGTGCTGTAAAGATAGCTCTGTTTACTTGGAAGTGTGAGCATCAACTGATCAAAACACTTTCTCTTAACAGATGGGCTTTTTTGGGAGTTCTTTGTCGAGCATCCCTTCTGCCTGTGCTGGGAGCAGTGTCAGAAAGTGACAACATCAGGGAGATGCAGGAAATATTAAGAGTTTGTAATGACAGAGGCAAACTTTATACGAGTGGCTTTCCCCTGCTGTTGAATTGGTGATGGGTCATTTTTACTGACTGTTTCCTGCAGCTTTGTAGTCTTTTCCCTTTAATATGAACAATTTGCAAATTACTACACTACTCATTTAAGTGATCTCCTTACGCAATACTGTTCAAATTTCAAAGGGTTTGATTGGAGGTAGGAAAGAAGAATTTTTTGAAGTTCAGAATGCATGAAATGAATACATGCTGAAATAGTCAAAGATCCCTTGTACTTTATCAGAGAGCAGTCTGCTTGAATGAAAGGTACTGTACCTGCTGTTAAGTTTATAAACTTGGTTTATACAGATTACTTTTTAAATTATTCATGATGCTACGTTACAAGTATATCTGACAGGTTTAAAATAAATGGCTTGATGGTAAGAGGGAGCATGCATAAATTAGAGCTGGGATAATGTGCTCTTTGAAGTATCTCTCCCATTTGTTACTACTGGAATACAGTAGGTAGCTGCAGCTGAGTGTGTGATTCTCAAGTGAGAGTACATCATTATCTTCAAACTGTGGTGTAGTGGCAGTTCTTATGTAAGACAGATGAGGCGAAGCGGCAGGGAGGACCGAGGTGCTCGCTTTGTTTTTAGTTATAGACACATTTCTGCTGAAACAGGGAGAGCATTTATGGGATGAAAAGTTGTAAGTGCTGCAGTTGAAAGGGTCTGCTGGTTGCTGTGTGTTGCTGAGGGTGGCATCGCTTTGTTTTGTTTCCTGTTCTCTGTTGGCATTGCTGTGGGTTTGTAAGAGGTGTTCTAGCAGGGTACTTGGTGCGTACTTGTACTTAGAGGTGTCCGATTTGCATATGGATCGTGATACTCAGCTTGAGAAATCTTCCTGGGATGTGAGCACGGGAGAAGTTTGCAAGAGCTGAGCCGTTGTGTTTGGAGAGCGTTATTGGTGGGGAAAGAGAATTCCAGATCTCTTGGATGCAGAAACGGCTTCCCCAAACATAAATTGACTCAGTGCTGATTTTCCTGATTCTGTAGACAGGCAGCTCATTATATTTGAGAAGCAAGCTCCTGAAGGAATTTATGGGATAGGGGAAAAAGCCCCCATAATGATGTGTGATAGAACAGCCATAAAAATGATCGCAGGTTTTTCAAAGTGAAAGGTCTTCTTGTAGACAGGGATAGTTCAAATCTTAAGCCTTAGTCAAAGGGATACAGCATTTTGGAGATCAGTCTGGTGACAGCTGCCCCTGGAAACTGTCTGTAACCAGCTTTCTGCAAGAGAATTGGCTTGTGCTTCCAGGGAAGGGCTTTATCCCTGGTTCTCGCTGGGCTGGTTTCTTTATTATTTCCATTGGCTTCAATTTAGAGTTGTCTCTGCTTTTTGACCTTCTACAAGTAGTATTTTTTACTTCCTGCTGCTCTTCTCGCATCCCCTTGGGTCTGTGTGTATGAGTAGCCTTGAAAGGTTTGAAGAGTGCACTCTGCTCATGTTGGGCAGGGCGTGAGGAACCAGCCCTGCATGGTAGCAATGGACACGTGTTTGCTCAGCTCAGCTGACCTCGGAGTAACACTTGGCTGAAGTGTGAAGAGTTGAAATGGCAGTGGAAATTCCTTGTTTACCCTGTCCCCGTGCTGTGCCAGGGCAGAAATTAGTTTTATTGTATTCTTTTTTTCTGGGATTTTTGATGTGTAGTTACGTTGTCTTCCTTAGTCAAATTCCACGTGTCCCACTGGGGATTTGGTTTGTTCTCCAAAATACTGCTGGGCTTAGATAGCATGGATTTTTTTGAAGCTTTCGGGTGGTTCTACCTTTTTTTCAGCTGAGAACCAACTGTAGAGAGACTCAGCAGGGTGATGACACAAACTTTAAGGGTTCAGAGTTCCACTGGATAGAAGGGGAAACCCACTGGAATTGTGATAGAGCCTGACTTGCACTACTGGATTAGCTGTTGCTTCTCTGATTGTTCTGAACCCCAGCAGGAGGAAGCAGCTTGTGATGCTGAACTGATTGCAGTTAACATCATCTTTCATCTTTCGTTGTGGCTGAAGCTTTTGTCTTGTTGTTTGTTTGTGAGATGGATGTAAATTTACCGGTCCCTTGCACACTGTGTCTCCTGGGATGTATGGAATGAGTGAAAATCCACCCCTGTTCAGAGATTTATGTGAGTTACTGTTACTCTGTGCACTTTGCTCCTCTTCTTCAGACCTGAGAGGTGGGAGACTGGGGGCAGTTGAAGACTAGTAGGATGTATGACCGCTTGTACGTGAGGAGGATGCAAAAAGTCAAAGGGTTTGTTGTTAGTCCTGTTGATTGTGCACCTTGGATGTGGAGATTTTGTGTTACTGAGTGATGTTGGTACTCCCTGCAGCTACACCCTTGGTGGAGTTGGAGTCTCTGTAGTTGTCCTTGCAGAAAAGAGTAGCAATGGGGTGTAAGAAAAGCAAGTTTGTTATTTCAAACTTGAGCCTTGGCTTGGTTAGAGACTGACTTGAGCCTGCCAGGGCCCTGCCTGGGAGTGACTGAAGGTTTGTTTGTTTATTTTTTTGTGTGAGTGCTAATAAAATGTTTATATTTTTGTCACATTGGAGTAGGCTGACTACGTGGACAAATATTTTCATTGATACTGTGTCTCAACAAGAGGCATGACATACGTATTGAATATTCAAATTCTGGTGTGAGAATCTCTTTAAGATTCAAGCTTTATATTCTTAGGTGTGTTGTGGTTGTGAAGTGGCCGGTGAAGGAACAAAGGCCCTTCCGAGTCAGTGCAGTTGTTGTCCTGCAGAAATCAGGCACAGAGGAGTGCAGTGGAGTGTGTGTGGTGGTGGTTCTGGGCTGCAGCAGAGGACACATGAAACACACATCTGTTTGTACACGGGCTGTGCAGCTCTTTGGGTAGTTCATTGTTTAAATAAACATGTTGCATTAGCTGTGAGGCTTCAGTGCCAAATGCCCACTGATGAGATGTATGAGGGTTTTGTTGTTCCCAGGCCACACTGAGGAACACAACAGCTTTATAATTGTACACGTTTGAGAAAGATTACAAAAATAATTTGGGGTGGATCGCAATCACCACTTCAAAAGCATCAGCTTTAGAGTAACTCTGCAACAACACTGTGCAGCCCATGGAAAAACGCTGTCATCTTAACAGATGCAGTGTTATTTTGGAGATTCCACTGTATAAATACATGGACTGTGGTTAAATTGTGATGGCAACAGATGCAATCTCAGTTCTTGATTCTTTCATCTCTTTAATATTTAAAAATACCCCACAAAGTAGAAAAAAATCCAACCAACATCAGGGCTGAAAATATTCCTTCTGTAAGTCGCTGGGGCCGTACCTTTTGGGTACGTGCAGATGAGACTTGGGGAGAGTAAATGCTCATCTCCTTGAGGGAGCTGCAAATGCTGCTACTCACGACTCATTGTACCATTTGCATATGAATGGAATTATTCAGCTCTGCTGAAGAAATGTCAGTGAGATTGAAGTCAGAGTTGGTTAACCTGGCAAAAAGATAGTTCCAGTATTTTTCATGAAAGAAAGTGATAGTATGTAGACAAGAATTACACATTCCCCTGGCTAAGCCAACACTGTCTGAGGATTTTCTTGGTGTCTTTGTAGTTGATACCAGTGACTTTATTTTTAAATTTGTCTGTGATACATTGCAGCATTGAG
The DNA here is from genome assembly GCA_013401035.1 of Horornis vulcanius. Taxonomy (NCBI): domain Eukaryota; kingdom Metazoa; phylum Chordata; class Aves; order Passeriformes; family Scotocercidae; genus Horornis; species Horornis vulcanius. The sequence goes on from VZUA01044923.1 coordinate 11,809, forward strand.
GAGCAAGAGAGTTGGAATGTGGGAATCAAGTGCTTCACAGTTGTGTTCACATTTGTTTTTCTTTCCAGATCTGATTTTATTTGAATCCTGATTTGAAAAGTATAAATTCAGAGCAAGGGTCTTCTTTTTAACAAAGAGCAAATAAAGGGTAACAAGAAGTTACCAGTGCATTCACATTTATCCATCCACTAGTTAGATAGAAAAGCCTCAAGTTAAATACTGTAATTTTAAATACTGGATTTTAAAAGGAACCAGATAATTTGTGTGAGCACTGGTAGTCACGCATGCTAAAATAGGGAGCGATCACATCTCGTGCTTCAGGAGCTGCCAGTGTTGAAGGGTTGGGAAGAAATTGTATTCCTCCTCCGGGTGTCTGTATTTCCCTCCCCATTTGTAAAATACAGAAAGTGCAGTCCTTGGGGGGTGGTTAAAGGCTTAGTTTTTGCAGCAGGGACGTGACTTGGGATGCTTATGTGGCTCTGTCATCCAGGTGACAGCACTTTCACTGGGAATCTGCTCCTTGCCAGGCGTTCGATGACTGTACTCTGAACAGAAGTGTGAGGATGGGGGTGTTGGCATCAGCTGACTGATAAGGAGATAGTATATTACACTAAAAATACACCCAGATCTTCACAGGCAGCTGTGAGCATTACCTGGTGTCATGTGCAGCAAGAATGAAACAAAAGTTGAGGTGGGTTGAGCGTGGCTTGGCCTCGCTGTGAGGATGTGCTGTGATGCTCTCTGTTCCTTCCATGGGATTTCTTTTCCTTCTTCAGGAGCAGCTGCTCACAGAAGTGTGCAGCTATTTCTTGCTTGTTGCACGTGTGGCCACAGCCCTTGTTCACTGTAGGATCAAAACACTGCTCTGAGCTCAGCAGGACTCTCCCTGCTGGCAGTGTCTCCTGCCTCGAGTTTGTCTTTGATGCCCTTGCAGCTTCTCCCAGAGAGGTGAATCCTGTTTAATGGGGAGAAGGGGAGAGCAGAGGGGCTGAGGATGTAATTGTCATGTCATGTTTACTGGTTTTTGCAGGGGGAGGGAGGAATGCTCCGTTTAGGATGTCTGCGCACCCTGGCTGTCTGCATTCCCGTGTTCTCATGGAAGTGCGCTGTGAGACGCCAAGGGGATGGGAAGTGTGGCTTTGCAACCTTGTGGTGAAAATGTTGCGAATTTTGGTCCAATTTGTCCTTCAAAGTTTATTTCCTTCTTAGCATGAAGGCCTCAGAGCACTACTAGTATGTTTTTCTTTTTTTCTTTTATTGACTTGGAGTAAATGGTTTTCATAGTGACTTATAACAGCAAGCAGGAAGAACTTGCTCTGAATACACAGTTTGAATCTCATTTTGCATATTTTTAGTTGGATTTTTGTTAATGACTGACAGCTGTTAGAACTCTGATTCACAACCAACCATTTTTGAAAGTACAGACCTTTTTGCTAGTGAATAGCAATGTGTTTCTACAAATTCATGTAAATAATTAGATGCCTTGGATGTATTGGCTCAGATCCTTAATTTTCACATTTTTAAGTGACAAAATGGCAAATGATGTATTTTTCTGGTAGATTACTTCTCATTTGTGTTATTTTTTTATTTGGATGGAAAATGGAATTTTAATTGAAATGCAGAAGATCTGGGTTTTGAGACTTAATTAAACTCCCAAGTGTGAAGGAGAGGCATGATTAAAAAAAATAAACAGAAAAAATAGTTTGTCATTGTTTCTCAAAAGTTTAGAGTTCATAGATCTTGCCCACTGACTGTTTCATAGGTTTCTATGCAGGAGTCCTTTTTAATTTGGGATTAAGAGCTTGTTGAATTGAACCATTGGAGAAAGCTGAAATGAGGCACTGCAGAAATGGCTGTTGAAGGTAAAAGCTCTCTGAGCATTTCATGAAAGGGTGGCTTCAAGGCAGCATTGAACAGCAAATTCACCAGTCCCAACTTCTTTTTTTTTGTGTAAATTATATGCTTACTATTTTTATTTTATTTAAATTGCAGTAGGCATTTGCCCTAATACATGCTGTTACAATTTCATGTTAGATTTGTAATTAAGTTTATTTTTAGAAGAATGCATTTAAGTGGTTTATATAAAATGGTTTTCTATTTTTGTAAATGAAATAATTGTTTTTTATTGACTTTCGATTTCATGCAAATGTGGGGAGTTTTTTTGGCTTGAAGGTTGTGTAAGCAGAAAGAAATTAATGATTTGAGAGGATTTTCATAAAACAAAGAATAGAAGATTCGTTGTCAGTAGCTGGCTACACTGATAGGCAGGGTTAACTCTTATTCAGACATGTTCAAACTGAACGATGGATGGGTGTTAAAGGGTGTGATACGTATGGCTTATATAATAAATTTTCCTATTGATTATTTTTCCTGGATGAACTGAGAAAGACAAATTGTGAGCGCGCTTGGGATCTGACGCGAAATGGTCAGAATGTCGCAATCCCGAAAATGTCGCAATCCAGGGCAAATCCGATGGACAAGGGAGTGTTAATTGTGAGTGAGCCAGATTTGCTATTTTTAATTTGGCCTCGCGATCACGTCTCTTCACAGATGAATTTGAAGGCTACAGGGAGTTGAATGATGAGTCACTATTGAGTTAGTAAAATCACAATTGATCTCCATTTCCTGTTGATTCCAAAATTACTGAAGTGTGAAAGCCGAGAGTGACTGATCACTTCTTGGAGGGGAGTTTGAGGCTGGAATGTGGAAGTGACTCTCTCTGAAGTAACTCAACGCTGCCCTGGGTGTCAGGACAGGGATGTCTGCAGTGAGAACAGGTGTGTGTGTGATGGTCTGGCGGCTGAGTTACCTCCAAGGAATGATAATCCGCGCACTAAAATACGCTCGCCCTGCAGCAAGGTGGGGGGAAGAGGTGTCTTAAGTGGCTAAGGATAGAAGCTGAAGATTAAAGTTTTCATTAGTCTCTTCACTGGAGTTCTTTCTAACTGACCTGTGTTTCTGTTGCTTGGCTCAGACCATTCTCCTCTGAAATCCCCGTGCTCCCAGTGCTGTTTGCTGTGGCAGGCAGTGCTCTGCTCCTCTGCAGCGAGGCACAGTGGCAGAGGAGGGGATGCAGGGGCAGCAGTGGGATGGGACACAGAACATTTTGTGTGTCTGTTGTTGTTTGCAGTTACCTTTTGATGAATGACAAATTGTCTGTCATTCTGCAGCTTTGTTCTTTTCTTGTGATGGAAATGTTCTTTTGACAGATACTAGTTAGAAACACTGTGGTAACATGCAGGTAAGATTTAAAATTTCTTTTTTTTCCTTCCTAGAATTTACTGTTAGCAAAACTTTTTTTTTTTTTGGTTAGGAACTATTAAGTCACATTACTAGACTCTGCCCACGTTGCATATGTGAGAGTAAATTCTGCTGAAAGGGGATTTGTTGGAAGAAATTAAAGGGAGGATGTACACTGTTCTGAGTTACACTGGAAGCAAGCTATAAAGAAGCCTTGAAGTATCACTTCAGGAAGAGAGAACTTAGTTTAGTTCCCTGGAGGACTGAGAGGAGGTGGGAGGATGCTCCTCTGCTGCACTCCTCACAAAATTCTGATTTTAAAGTATTTTTTTGAAGGGATATTCTCAAAGGGGAAGTAACGACCTGTGTTCTGCCTAACGACTTTTCTGATGCTCTTTGAACCATTGAGACTTGTCCTGGCTGTACACTCTGATATACTGTGTTAAAACAGAAATACAGAACCAAGAGAAGAAATCTATACCTTTTCCTTGGAAAGCATGTACAAGTTTTCCCCAATGTTCCTTTAATTAGGATTGTAGAAAACTGGGAATGGGGGATAAAGAGATGACTGATCCTGCTCTCTGAGAACAGCTCAGTTTTTGAATTTGTAAACAAAAGAGGAAAAAAAAAATCCTGCCGGCTCCCTGATAGGCAGGGTGTGCAGTTTTCAGTCGGAGGAGCTGATTCAGTTGGTCTGGCTTTTGCAAGGGAACAACGAGACGAATAAATTGCTCTGAGAGGGTGTAAAGAACTTTCTTTTCCTCTAGAAAAAGCTGAGCAAACATGGAGCACTGAGTTGCATGGTTGAAATTTGGTGAGGCATGGAAAGGACACTGGTTTTCAGCGAAGTATGATGTTTGTTCAGAGTGCTGTGAATTCAGGAGTAAGAGTTGCCACACTTTAAAGACACCTCTCAGTCGTACTGAGGTTTAAAGGAGCTGCAAGAAGCTTTATGAGGAGTGATCTTGGCAGTTCTCAATGCTGTTGCTTGCAGAGAATCTTCAAATACTTACAGCCACACCTTGATACCTTATATCTTGTCTTGTCCGATCTCTGTTGATGAGCCCCACTACAAGAGCACTTTGTTAAGACCAATTAAATGTATAATATTTTTATAATACTTTTGTTTTGGAAAAATCAATATGACCAGTTTCCCTTTGAAATGACAAGAAGCCTGTTGTGCTGACAGAGTAGAATGCATTAGGAAGTGGTGCTTTGTATCCTCTCAAGAGTAATATGCTCTTGTTTTCTCTTAATCAGCAGGATGTTCTCCTGTATGTCAGATGTCTTAGTTGTTTTTGTGATCTCTATCAGAGAAGAGTGAGGGGGGAAAATGTCAGAGGAACAGAACAGGTTTAAAAGCTTTATAGCAGAGAAAGCCTGCAGCCTTGCATTTCTGTGTAAGTAAAAGTGGTAATCATCACCTTAGGGTTGGACACTTTGTGTTTATGTTTGTGCTTTAAACAATAAATAAAAGAACAACTTGCCCTTCAGAAGAACATAATGCGTAGCCTGTTGAAATACTCTGGAGCATAAGGGATATAATTAACCCTTTTCCCTTTAGCGTGGTTGTGTTTCAGAAGCAAGATGTCTAACACATTATTTGCCAGTTCACTGAAGTAAGGATTTTTTAAGTTGATTGTCTGAAAATCAGCCCGCTTCTTCCTCCCTCCATTGCCTTCCCCTCCTTCCCTATTTTCTGAGCTGCAGTTTCCAAATTTATAATGGGTCTAGTAGTGGTTGCCTTTTTTTTTTTTTTCTTTTTTTAACTTAAAAGTAGTCATTGAGAGGGAAAGCGTATTTCCCATCACTCTTGCTCAAGGCTATAGAGAATAGATCTTGGAAGTTCAGGCACTTGTCCAGGGTTTCCAGAGGAATTTTTAAGAGATGCTTTTGATGCAGTGAAGGAAGGGCAAAGACTTGAAAGGACTGACAGCACAACTAGGAGTTGGCTCAATGCATGAACAAAACCTCTTCCTGTGATCCTTGAATATTTTGCTTTACTGATCAGGTCTTGGGTAGCACAAATCAATTCTGAGCTGTTCCCTCAGATAGTTTTGGTCTGAACTGTTCCCTCAGATAGTTTTGGTATGATTCAGTGAAAATGAGCTGAAAGGAGACAGAACCTGAAATGCTTCCAACTCGTTTTTTCCCATCTTGACTCTCCTTGAAGTATGTGAATTAGTGTGAGAAAGTGTCTGTAGCTCCCACCGGGTCAAATGGAGGTTGAGATAAAAATACTCCTCTCTGTGTGTATTGTAATATTGATCGTCGTGTGGTAAATAATTCCTTGCAGCAGGATTGCCAAGTCTGATGTTTTACACTTCATTTGTAAGTTCTGGTGCAGTCTTGCTTCTGGCTCTGTGCTCAGACCTGCCTTTTGTTCTTTGATGGATATCTGCTTCATTACTTCCTTTTGACCAGCCTTTCCTTTCTGATAAACCGTCGTCCTTTGGATTGGTTTAGCTGCCTGGAGCTCACTGGCTCTGTTAGTCACTGCTACTCTCTCTCCTTTTGTTGTGACATTTTAATAAATTAACGGTCTCCATGAAGACCCATTCCCGTTTCTCACCTCTCCTGGCATGGTTGTGCACCAATTGACACCAAAACAAAGGTTGCTTCCCGGTCTCTTTCTTTGAATTTCTTTGTTTTTATCTGTTCCATTGTACACGCCTTTGCATAGTGTAACCCAACACAGTCATTCCTGTCACTTAGGGACCTCCTTCTTTGGGCACTCATGTTTTCCAAAGCGGTCTAGGAAGTTTTCTGTTAAAGGCAGCGTGGCCCTTTCACAGATCTGGGGGCGGTTCTGAGTTCAGGACTTTTTCTGTGTCCTAAATTGCTGGTTAACTGTGGAGGCAATAAGGAGACCGAGTCCTGGTTTCTGACTCTGAAGCTGAATGAAGCTGGCATGTGGTAAAGCAAAGCACTGTCGGCTCAGATGTGTTTTCTTAACATGGAACCAACTAGCCTTGCACAAATACCGTGGTTTTCTTTCACAACAGCGGAGCGAGGCTGGCTGAGCTGTCAGACGGGTGAGGCGAGGCCGAAGGCTGTCCATCACCTCTGCTCCCGCTCCAGTTCACCTTCAAGCTGGCAGTTGGAAAGGAGGGTGTTCTTGTCCAAATCCTTTTTACCTGTGCTTTTCCCCCTTTCTGTTACTCTATGTTTTTCTTTCTCGGGCTTGCTTTAACGCTCGGACGTGGATGTGGCGCTGTTACCCAGCCCGGCTGTGCCACCGAACGCCCGCCCCGGCAGCGTAGTTTGTGTTGGCAGGAGCTGTGTGGCTGATGGGACTTCATGTTGTTTGGGCAGGCAAATCATAACTACAGGCAGAAGAATGCCTTTTTTTGGGGTGGCTGTAGTGGCACAGTGGAGATTCGATTCTTCTTCTACCTCCCAGATTGGCAGCTGGTTTTGCTGTTGATGATGGTGGGGAAGGATGTGGAGTGCTATAATTAGTTGTGGGATTTCAGAACTTGGAGAAACCTTCCTTGTGTCTGAAGGAAGCAGTCTTACCAAAATGTTTTTGAATGTAGTCTGGGTCCAGAGAGAGGTTTGCTTTGATGCAATCATGTAGCCTGATTCTGAAGTCTTGTGAGCAGCTTCTGCCTGTGTGTCGGTTTCCTTCCCATCAGGAGATGTTCAGAATTTTTTTTTTGGGTGGCCCCTCTGTTTAAAAGATGGCAGCTATTGAGATCAGCTAATTTTTTTTTTTGTCTATCTTGCAGAATGTAAAGTGCCTGTATTGTTATTATGATGAAAAGGTTTCTGAATGTAATGAAACTAAAGGATATATCACTTAGGTTTATATATTTAGGAGTGTATTACAGGGTTCATGTGGTTTCTCTTGCTTCCCTTTGTCTAGTTCCTCCTTTTATTTTTTGCAGTGGATGAAGTTCACTGTTCAATTTTTAATCTAAGTTCTCTAAGGAAAGATTTCTTATCATAGGTTAATTATAAATATATTTTCTGTAATAATTTATATATTAAGTAGTATACATTTGTTAATAATTTGCTGAAGAAACCACAGGCTGTGGTTCCAGGTGTTCTAGTGCTAAACCACCTTTTGACAGCAGTTGTCCAGAGAACTCCACAGTTCCTCCAGGGAGGATATTTTTATTTTAGTTCCATCAACCAGGTCATGGCAGTTAAGGTCTATTGCAGCTAAGAAAACTTGAGTCTAAAAACTTCTAATGTATTGTGTCCCCCCCTGCCTAAGACGAAAATTGATTTTTGAGAGGATGAGATCTTTTAAGATAGTAATCTTTCCAAAAATCGTGCATTTCAAGAATCAGTTTGGGTTAAACCTAGAAGAGCATGTTTTGATCCACTTTTTCCTGGCGAATACAACAAGCTAATTTTAAAGATGACTTTAAAGTTGTGTGCCTGAATTAAAATCTTATGTTGTGTTCATTTCTCTGTAGATATAAAAACAATTTCACTCAGTTTTTCTCTCCTTGATGTTAACCATCTTTCCTGACTCAGATTTCTTCTAATTTCCTATGTTATCTTCTTTATGACCAGAACAAATAGTGAAATAGTACCAGGGAGCAGGCTACAGTCAGGTTAAGTGTTTGTTCTTCGTTTATGCCTTTAGGTAGTAGAGGGGTGTGTGTACAAGGTAAAGGGTAAAAACAGTGATGAGGACTGGGCTCTCCATCTTGGTCTTGTCTTGTTTTACCTTCTGGAATAAATCCATGCTGCTGCAGAGCCCCGTGAGGGGAGGTTCCTGAAGCTGGGAGTGTCTAGAGCAACATCCAGGTTTGATATTGCTGCTTGGTTTGTCCTAGTCCCAGCTCCTCTAACTTCCTGCATCCTCTTCCCCCCAAAGTCTTGCAACACCCTTCTTGCAACACTCTTCCCCCCCAGTTCTGGTTGAGAAGGGGGGTGGAGTGGGTAATCCCTGATGAGGAGCTGCTGAATGAAAGGTGCCATGGATTTATTTGTCTCACCCTGTTGGAATCACTGCTTTCTCACGGGGGAATTTGTTAGAAATGCATCAGGGTAACCTGTTATACCCTAGGCTCTCCAGGAGCACCTACCAGAGGGTGAACAGTAATTCTCCTGCTTGCTCTGCCATTCCAGTGCTCTTCTGATAAAAGTGGATATGGTGACAGAATTGCAGTTGCCAAGCAATAGAGCTCAGCAGAGCCTGGCTGGTTAAATACCCGAATTGTGCTGCTCACCAGAATTGCAGCATCGTGCATCACCCACAGTGCTTCTAGGCAGTGTCTAGAAGCTGTGTATGAGGTTGGAAATCCAATGTCTTGGGCAGTATGTAAATGTAAAATGGACAGTATGGGCTGAAATGTCACCTTGAATGTAAGTGTGGAAGGCGGCTGGAAGTAAACCACTGTTGGCTCTTCTCTTTTTAACAAGTTATATATATTTAGGTTATTTTATTTTTTATTTTTACTGTTTTACAGTAAGGTTCAATCAATTGCTGATGAGAACATCTGCATAGATACGTTGAAATCCTATACTCAAGCTTTCCTTGTATTTTCAGAGAAATTAAACTCCTGGAGTTCCACTGGTTGACTGTGCATAAAGAGCTCTGCTTTCCCATGCTTAACCCTGTTTATCTGGTAGCTTCTCACCCGTGTGCATTAAGGATGTTTTGTTTGAGGAGAGACTCACCTTGAGTGGTATCACAGAGGTGTTTGGTTCTCTTTTTCCATGGTTATTGTGCTGTGATGCCTCTGAGACAATTAATACCGTGTGAACGCTGCCCTTGTGGTACAAAGGACACTTCCCTTGGTTGGGCTGTGTTTGTGATACTAAAAGTGAGTGAGAAGCATCCAATTCATCAGAAAAGTGAGTTCACCTAAGAACTCCTCCTGGTATAGCTACTTTGGTTTACATTTGCCTTAAATTGTGTTCTGGTGCAAGTGTTTTTGGTTGATAAGGCCTGGACTACGTTACCTTGTCTCTGGCGCCAGCCCACGTGTTTTACCTTGTATTTTGGAGAGGAAGGTTCTTTTTTCAATCTACTTAGCTCATGGCTGGAAAGCCCCACAGCACCTGCATATGTGTAATTTAATACCTTTAAAGCCCTTTTTGGGGATTGCAAGTTGGTCATATTTTAACTGCCTTGAGAGAGCAGGTTACAGCATGACCTATGTGATTTTTGAGCTGTGTAGCTGCCATGTGAAGGGAGGGGTGGGAGAGCTCCCTGTTCTGTTAAATGCAGTTTGATAGCATTAACTTTTTCTTCTGTTCAGTTAGATCATTATTTATTTTTTAGCACCATGTTAAATTCCTATTTTGGTGGAAATATGGGTCTAATGGACATCTTAGTTCAGTTTGTTAAAACAGAAACATTGCTGTGGAAGGCCTGAGTATGTGGGATTTCTGTGTTTGATTGCTTAAGAGCTGGTTAGCACAGCATAGTAAGGCCCTGTGTTGCATATTGTTAAGAGTAATTGCATCAGACTTGTAATTTTTTTGTGGATCTATGACTCACTATTAAATCCTTTGCTGACCATTATGGATGCAATTGTATGTTATGATACTGTTTTGTCAGTTGGCTTCTAAAGAAGCCTGAATGATCTGGCCTGATTAGCCAGCCATTTTTGGAAAATAATAATACTAAAAAAATTCCCCAAAAGCTTTTAAATAGTGACAGCTTTCCTAGATTACTGCAGGGTGGCAGGCAGCTAAGAGCATGGTAAAGTCTTCCTAAATGTGTGTTGCTGAGCCCAGCCACATGATGAATTTCCATTCTGGAAGAATTTGGCTGCTTATCCCAGCTACCTAAGTGTATAGCCCATAGGTTTTTGTCAGCCAGTTGCTGAGTCACTTGGATGTGCAGACAACTGTTTTAAAAACAAATAAATAAAACCATGCATGCAACTTTTTTTTTTAAAGGTGGAAAGAACAGTCCCCAGGAGAGACAATTTTTGCTAAGCTCTATTGTCATCACAGATTGTGAAACATAAATTCAGTGTTATAAACAGCTTGTAATTTCAGTCTTCCATTTTTGCTTTAGCAGGCATTAGACTGAAGCTGCTGGCATTGGCTTTAAACATTATTAGCACCATTAAAAAATGTTTTACTCCCATAGTTATTGATCATAATGTGCCACCTACTCAGTTGTATTTTACAGACTTTGTGTAGAATGGCACGTGCTCGTTTTGTGTTGCTGTCAGGGAAGTTATAGTGTGGGATAAGAAAAAGTGCAGAGGTTTGAAGTCTGTCTCGTGAGGAGGGGGCTCATCTTTAGTGATTTAGACATAACCTGCTTTCTTCTGCAGTTTTTTTTTGTTGTTTGACGATTTTCTCACAAACTCAAGCAGGCTGTGACTGCAATGTTGCAGGGAGTTGCATTCAGCTGGTGCTTCTGGACAGCTTTCCCTTGCCTATAGATGCACAGGAGCAGCTTGCAGGAGGTTAGAGTGTTCAACCACGCTTCAAACAATGACTTTCAGTGTTTGACACCTACGGGGCGTTAATGGATGAGGAATTTGCTGGTGAGGTTCGACTTTGCTCTTCTTTTCTTCTTTGGCAGAGAATCTTACAGGCTTTACCCATAACCTGGGCACTACAGTTCAGGGTTAAAAGTCTGGTGCTTCTTTTCCTGGCTTTGATAGCTGGGGGTTCTGGGCTGGATGTTATCCTCCTTCCATTCCTGCCCTGTGCACCCGGGAGGATGAGCAGGAATCCGTGCCAGCCGAGCCACTGATGTGCTATTTCAGCAGCAGGAGGTAATGGATGTGGCTTCACAGGAACCCCTGAGGGATGTGGTGTATCAGAGCAGTCTTGGTCAGAGAGGATTAATTTGGGGATGACTTGTCATGAGGATGCTTTCACGTGAGCTGCGCTAATTCTAGACCTCCTTGCTCTGGTGAGCTGTGTAGAGAAGGCATCAATCAGTTTTATTAAAGGGATTCAGTTCGTTTTGTTGGCTCCATTTTTGCTAAGCTGCTGTTCCTGTTGATACTCAAAGTAAAATGTTGGCAGAGAGAAAGAAAGTGAGATGTGGGACAAAAATGTGATTTATTCTGAAATTTTATTTGTGTAAACTTATGGGGAAGTTGGAGGAAGTTCATGGAAAGCAACAATGCCAGAGATATCTTTAGCCAATGACAGCTGAAAATTGCAAGAGCAAAAAGGCAGAGACAGTTTTAGTTGGTGATGTGGGTTGTAGCCCTTTTGTGTGTTATTTTTGTGAATGTTTTGTTCTGGTCAGCGTGGTAACACAGTGGCCCTTGGATTTGGAATATATAGTTAGTAGAGTACCAGAAGAGAAAATTAAAGTAGGATCTGTGTATTTTTCTAAGGGCTGTGGGAGACAAGGAGAATTGTGTGGAGAAGGGGAATCTAGTTGCCTTCTAAAGTATTTGCACCAAATTTGATTGGCCTCTTGTGACACCACTTTTTCCTTCCAAATCTGGGTGAAAATAATTCTGTAAAAGGTTGATAGGAGTGATGAGTAGCATGAGGTAAATTAATGATAATATACTATGTTTCTCAGAAATTACAAGCTACATTGCAATATAATCTCCAGTCTCTTGAGTGTTTTGAAGATCGTAGTGGTCTGACTTTGTCCTCCAAAGCTTAACTTGTAATTAAATGAAAAAAAACCCCAAGCCCTCCTTCTTGGCCTCAGATACGTTATGAAGAATGTTCTCAGGACTTACATTCAAATGGGAACAGTGGGGTTTTGTTTGGGTTTGAGTATTCCCTTTCATGTTTTGAAAGCCAAAGATGGCAGCGTTGTGCTAGTGCTGGAAGTACAGAAGTTGAAATTCAATTATGGTCTTGCTTAACAAAATCTAAAATGATTGACGTTTTCTGGATTGCGGGGTGCCTTTTATCTATCCCCTCCCCACCCTGAGAGATGTAGCTTCATAAAATCTTGGTCAATGTAAAGAGGTTTATGTAGCATATTCAGTGAAGAGAAATAGTTCAGTGGGTAGGGAAGCAGCTTGAATCGTGATGTAGATTTAGTTCCCTCCTTGTTACTGGTTCTGACATCCCAAGAGGTAACACAGAAGCTGGCTTCCCTGGGAAGAGATCTAGTGATTGATGTGACACATACAGGATAGGTGAGCTTAGAGAGTACAGAAATTTTGTGGGAGGTTGTGTAAGTACATTAAAGACACTAAAATATATATCTCATTCATAGTGTCACTATG
>VZUA01044972.1:0-10214 GCA_013401035.1 Horornis vulcanius
AAACATCTTTTGTGGCATGGGGGTGAGGCATGTCTTGTGGTCAAGGTCCTAGACTTTGTAGGTTTCTTTCATATTTCCCGTGTAACTTTGGAATACTTGTTTGATTTGTCTGTACCTCAGTTCCTCCAATGGTTCCTAGCTTGTGGTTTTGTTTTGGGAAGGTTGCAAAGTATTTGAAAACGTGTCTATTTCATTTATGGGAGTGAGACTTTAACCCATTATGAAAAACACAGTGGCCAAACGCCACAGCAGCGTTGCTGTTCTCAGTGTCACCTTTTAATAGTAAACAGAGTCTTACCCTGATCAGTCTTGAAAGGTGATCAATGTGCCAGGCTGTTTATACAGCACTGTCACAGTGTTTACACTCCAATCCCACTACAGATTTCATTTGATCACAAGCACTGGAGATTAATGATTCATAGCACTTCAAAAATGGCAGTCTGAAATTTCAGATGGGATGATTGCTGACGTCCCTGGGGTTTAGTTATCACTACTCTTGTGGTTCTGTATCAGGCTGCTGAAACCTGCTAGAATTAAAGTGGAATATACACAGACCAACCAAAACTTTGCTTGGAATGGTGCCAGTTATTCTGCTGTTTTTCCTGAGTTTTTCTGTGTAATAAATTGCTCTCTTACCTTTCGTTAGCAACTAATAATCAGTGAGGGCAGGCAGGTTGGACAAAGCACAGAGGGTTTTTTACCTTTAAAAAAAAAGTGTGTACCCTCCTCCCTGATGTGGGCTATTCCTGTGCACATTTTCATCCATAACCATGCATCAGGCCATGCACAAGAGCTGGAGGAGAGCTCTGGGCTTTACCAAAATATGACATTCATTTGGCACTAGTGATAGGCAGATGATTTTAAGAACATGCCTCTTCCTGCAGTAAGAGTAAAAGTCTTTCTGACTTTAAGCTTGAATTTTAAAACTATTTTTTGCTGTTGAAAGTCAAATTTGACTGTATTTATGTCCTCCCACCTTCTTCACTCTCCTCAGCTTCCTTATTGCCTTGGTTAAAGAGGAGAATTGGGATGTATTCTCTGCAGTTGTGTTTTGGGGATCCTCAGGTTGGCTCCAAGAGCTGTCCTGAGTGTGGTACCTGTAGCTGCACGAGTGAAGCAGGAAAGTAGAGTGGGCACTTGGGAACGGGGTGAAAGAAAACACCTCTGTGCAAGGCAGAGGTGGCCTCCAGAGACAACCCAGCCACATCTCTCTTTCACAGTCAGTGGGGTGCAGGCTGAGAGGCAGCAATGTTGTACTGTGTGAACTGTAGTTGGGAAAAAGGTTTGAGTTCTTCCCTATCACCCTCTCTAGCAATTGTGCAAAAAAGTGTGAGCTGGGGAAGGAGTTAACTATTGTTCATACTTTTGCCCATAAAAGCCAAGCTTTGCTATTTTTCTCAGAGAATTTGTAAGTCAATGTGACATTTGAGTGTTGTGTGTTCTGCTGATGGGGCAAAACAGTCTCCCTTGCAATGCTGCACAATGGTGACTGCACAAGTGAATACAACTTACCACAGCCAAATGAGGGGAAAATAAACAGGAAAAACTGTAGATCACAGACCCATGCTGATGCATGGTGAAATAATGCCATTCAAAACCTGGTTTATATTTACAGTTTTCATTGGTCCAGGAAGCTTTGGAAATTAGTAATTAACATAAGAAATCCGTTCTATTCAGGAAATATTGGACTGAGTTTGTCTAGCTTTTAAGTAGCCTGAAGCCTTATCTATTACAGGAATCCCCTGATCTTTCCAGGTTGTTTTATACATACAGTAGCTACTTCCTCTTACAGAAATATTGTCATTTGGAAGTGAACAGTACATGTTGAAAAAGCTTTTGTCTGTAGTCAAATTGGCACCGGCTGAGAAAATCCAGATGATCTCCCAAAGGGGAGCCTGTGCAGCTGAGCTGTTCTTTGTTACAGTAGTATTGTGCTTTTTGTATTTAAACACACTTTGTATTCTATCTGCCCCACACACCTGGTAGTGTTGTGATCCTCCTGCTATGATATAAATATGAGTGGGACAATGGAGGACAATGTTGACCAAACTAGCATTGCTTAGGATCCAGCTGCAAGATGGATGAGTTTATCCCAGCTAAGTCTGTATGAGAAGAGCTGTGAATGTTGCCATCATTTGTTTTAGAGTAAGACAGGACAAGAGTCCTCTCACCTCATCTCTCACCTTCAGATGATTTTTTCCCCCTCTAGCTTAGCTGGTGACATGATATTTGGATTTCATTGAGGTTTTTCAGTTTCCTTCAAGTCTTAATGTCATTTGGCCAGTTGTCAGATAGTATCTGCTACATCTGCGTCAGGATGGTACTCTGGTGTTAAATGTAGCCTTTCATCAGCCTGTTCTAAGTTAGCAGTGTGCCAGAGGTGATCATGGGCTTTTTCACCTGTGCACACTGCTTGCTGCCTGACCCACGACTTGCTGAGTGGAGGAAAGGTGTGTCATGACTTTCAAGGCAAATTTCCTCCTTAACCTTTTTTCCTGGGTTGATAGCTTGTTTCTTTGTTAGTACATTTATGGTAATTGTTGAAACCTGCTTTATAGACATAATTAAAAGTAAAAGAAATCTTGGAGGAAGCCCACTTTTTTTTTTTTTTCTTCATTCTGTTCTGTGATTTTGCCAAAGGGAGAATCACAATGGCTCAAAACTCAGTATTAGTCTCAGGACCCTGCTAATCTGATAGACAAGAATTTTCTAAACTAGAGGTGTCCAATGAAGATAGATGTGATGGATTTAAGAGAGAGCACCGTTGACCTGGTTCTGCTCTGTTAGGCTTTCCAATTAAACAGGATGTGGAGAGCAAGACCTTGCAGAGTAATACCTGCACCAGCAGGACTGAGGTTTTAAATGTTCCTTATACTTTAAAAGATGTGTTTATAAAGATTTTGCTTGAGTTTTAATCCCAAAACACTAATGATGGAGTTTCCTACAGGGATGTTATCTCTTGCTAACCTTTTAATTAACAGGCTAAATAGACGATTTTGTGCTTTTGTGTTTAGAAGTTCTTTAATGAAGTGTGAATCCTCTGGCCAAGCTAAGAGTTCAGATTTTGGCACCAAGGAAAATGCCAGACTGCAGAAAATGTACAGTGCACTTGCATTATAATGTGCAGAACTGGAGAAAAGCATTCATTAGGAAGAAATTTAATGGAAAATAAAATAACCAGAGCTAACTGCAGCTGTTCAGAAGAAAAATTTTGCCAAGGATGTGGTCAACCCTTTCACCACCAAGTCTTGATCAACTTTCTGAAAAAGTCATAATGCTTTGAAATTACTGGAGCACCAGTCAAATTTTAGTCTGATCTAAAACTAGGCAGCTCTAATCTAAGAATTGTAAAAGAGCATCAAATCAAAGATGTGAGGGCCTGCACATGGCCCTCTGGTATACTCCTGTAACTGCAATCTTTTTTGCTCATTCAAATATTGTAGAGATTCTGTAGGTTCTGTATGATTTCCAGGTGTCTGGAAAAGTGGTAAATCTTAAAATAAAAAAATAATCCTTCCATCCTTGTTCAAGTGAGTGTGGTTGATATCTCTACTGATATCACTACTTTAGACCAAAAACAGCTCAGGGTATCTTCTTTTCCACTATTCCAGAGTAATGGCTGTTTCTGTCTGCTCTCTTTGTAGATTGAACCTCCTAGTCCCTACACCAGCTTGGAGACTCAGGTTAGTACTACCCCATCCCACTTCTTTCTGACAAGGGATTCTCTGAAAGAGAGGGCTGGGCTGGTGTTGCCCACCATATCTATGGTGTTTACCCCTGTTGGTGTCCCTGGAGAGGGTGCAGGTGTAGCAGTAGCTCCTGACATGACTGGCTGGGCAAGGAGAGAAGCAGATTGCTGACAGGAAACAGCAGATGCAGATGGTGAGGAAGGACCTGGCGTGAAGCTGGACGGCAGCAGAATTGACTCGTATGTGTTGGAAGAGAGGACACAGTCCTCAAGGCAGAGTGAGCATCCTTTTGTGGTGTTCTCATTTCTTTTTGTGTATTCTGCTTCCCAGCCTTTTTCCAATTCCTGCTGCTGGTGTTACTCTCAAACACTTGTGCTGCTGATTTTTTCTTTAGACATTACAATGAACGGTAATGAATCTGTGGAGCTGCCTGGCACCAGAAGGTCAAAGTGACAGAAGGGATTTTACAAAGTCACTGATGCTTTGATTTGTGTTTTCTAACAAGGCAGCATCATTGATTTCCATTCTCGCTGATCTTTGGGAGACAGCAAGGGCTATGGAACTTGCATACTGAAGATGAGTGTTTATTCTGAACACATTTCCAATGCCCCTGAGTGACTGCATAAATATTTCTACCTTTGTCTTCTGCTGGCCTTTCTCTGGGGAAAGCTTTTGACTGTTTTGTTATTTGTTTCAACAAGCCTACTACATCTATTTTATGGACCTCACTTCAGAGCCAAGTGCTTGTGAGTCAAAACTGGCAAGGAAGGATCACACAGAGTTTGTTAAACACAGTGGCATTATAAAGTGGTATCAAAGCACAGTGTATGTAATAAAGTACTGCTCTGTGCATGATGTAGAACTAGAAATATGCAGTAATAATGAAGACTGACTTTATTACTGACTTAAAATAGTGGAAGAACATGAGTTTATGTTAGTGAAGGTGCTAGGGGAGAATGCACATGTGAGTATGAGCGAGAGAACTTTTCATTTGGAGAAGGAAGTGACAGGATCATCAGCTCCAGGTGGTGGAATGCTCCAGCTGCTATAAATTATGGCTGAGGGAGTGCCTTCAGCCCCAACAGACTTCCTCCTTATCCTGCCTTGCCAGTCTGCATCCTCTCTGACCTGCATGGCATTCCCTCTTCTGGCCCCTTACCTCCTTGCTAAGACTCTCAGCAAGACTGCCAGTCCCAAAGTTTCTGGATTTTCAAGGGACCTTAACATTGTTTGGGTCAGGGAAGGCACAGATGCATTGTTTAAGGAATAATAAAGATAGAAATTAAGTGTATCCTCTTATGCATTGGTATTTCTTTAAGTGTTACTGAAAGCCACGTCCACTTCTGAATCCATTTTCTGTAGAAAGCTGATTTCTTCTGATGTTGAAATAGCTGAGGAGAATCAAAACTTCTTATAGGCAATGCACTTCTGTCCCAAAGTGTTGTAGACTGGGGGCTGCTCCCATGCAGGAGCTGTGACCAGAGGGTGTCCTGGAGTAGGGAGAGAACAGACTGTCTGTGAGAGGTAGAAGTACATCTGGAGGACCTTCTCAGCTGAAGGTCAGGGTGCATCTTTGGTTTCTAGGGATGCATTTCTCTTTACCTGAAGTGGTCAAAAGCATTCAGATTAACAGTGGAAGCTGATGGTTTACATCCTGACTAAGAAATTAGCAGTCTTAGCTGCAGGTGTCTCTGTCTTATCTGCTGTGAAAAAGCACTTTGAGAAGAATAACATCAGCAGCTTTAATGTTTTACAGACTTGAACAGGGTGTTAGCTCCTATGGTTAGTAAAGAATCTCCAAATTTGCATAAGTTTCCTGCGTGCTTTATTCTTCTCCTTTTTCTTTGGGGGCAGATGGGAGCATTCACTTGAGTAGACTGGTGAGCAGCATCTCTGCTGGGTGGTTTCCTGCACAATCTTGGCATGAATCAGCTCATTTGAGAGTTTTTCTCCACTGCCTTCTGGTTTCCTGTCTCGCCTTGGTTTGGTTGGTATTTTGAATGTTGACATTTCAAACCCATGCTGTGTTCTGGAGGCTTTCTCATGAATTTTTCATATAATTTCCCCTCCTTTCCCTGGTCTTTCAATCATCCATACAGCTGTTGAAAATTTTACAGCTATGGCTGCAAGTGAAGAGAGAGTGGGTACTCTTCCAACATGCTCGGATTCAGCAGATCTCTTTGAACTCCAATATAAAGATACAGTTTGGTTTGTGTGCAAATGAACAGAGGAAAGTATTGATTTCAGAGCTAAGCTAGTGTTCTCCCAAGAAAAAGATGCACAATTCCCTCATGTTCTCTCTTTTAGAGGCTTATCAAAGCAGTTTGTCCAAATTGGACCTGCCCAATCACACTACTTTTGCTAATTAAATAGCATTATAGTGGGCATCAGAGTGATTCACTTGTACCTACCTGTGCTGGGACAGGGTGTCGCAACTTGGTACAGTCAGTTAAGTTCCTGTTCTTCCTGGTTTGATTTTCTTTCCTCCAAGTGTGACTACATAGCTTGCAAACAACTATTCTTTAGCTTTTCTCATGTTAAATGGTGTGTAAAAAGCATGACTCCTATAATTTATAAATTTGGTGCAGCTGATTAACAACTACTTAATCACTTATGTTCAAGAGAGTGGGATGTGGCAAATTTATTTGCAGTGTGTTGCAGATGATTCTCATCTAGGGTAAAACCCAGAAACTTGGTCTTAATTGGAAAAAAAAACATTTTATAAACAAGCCTCCCATTTCCTATCTCTAAATCTCACTGTGGGCTAATGCCAAAACCAGATACCCCTGAGCATCCTTGAGGTGTTTGATAAGGTCATGTCAGGATTCCTTTGGAGGGTTCAGCTGTGTTTGCCTACACTATCACACAAAGAGAAGCTGAGCAAACTCTGGGACAAAGCAAACAAAAAGAGAATGAAACCTGTTTTCAGCAGATTACATGTTTATACATTACATCTGAAGCAGCTGTAGCTGTGACTCCTTTTCTCATGATTTCAGAAGTTATCTCCATTAATGAGATTGTGGCTGTTTCCATTTTGCACTTGCCATCCTCCATTTCACAAAAATAGCAGGAGCCAAATGGGACAGCTTTAGCAGCAGTTAGCCCAGAGATAAATTGTGGCCCAGGTTTTCATTTCCTTGAAGCAATGGAGTTTGTTATTGTCTTTGGGTTACAGAGGTGATTGTTACTCTCCTTCCTGGCTTTGTGCCTATTACAAGCTGTGTGATGGGATGCTATGGAGCCCTCCAAGGCTGGCTGGTGCAGGAGCATGGAATATTGCACCTGGCAGAGGGAAAGGGGCTCTGTGCAGCAGAGGGACTGAGTAATCAGTGCAGCTGTGGCAGTTTTTACCTCTGCCTTCACCTGTGTGAGGTGAACCTTGCCCTCAGCCTGGCTGTGCTCAGTGCTTGCCCTGAGAGCTGCTCTCTGAGGGGTGCTGGGCTGAGCCTGCAGCAGGCAAATGTGTCTGGTGGGAACTGGCTGGTTTTGTGTCTCCTGGAATTCGAGTTTTATTGTTACCTCACGTGTTGGAAACGTGGGGATTTTTTCAGTTTTAGTAAATATTAATGAAAAACCCATGAATCCTGGAAGCTTGGAGCCTGTAGAAAAAGAATGACTTGCAGTTTTTGTGACAAGATAATTGTGATTGGTAGCACCACAAGCATGGAGTCTTTCATAAAACCCTGTTGTGAAGATAAAGGAAACTTCCAGGGTAATTGCTTTTCAGAATGCAGATAAATATTTTTCTTCCAAAGCATTAGTTTGAGGGGTGAGGAGGGACCCATGCCAGTTCATGAGGTGCCAAGGCAAGTAAAGAGCCGACCTGTCTAAGGGGACATGGCCACTGAGGAAAATTCTGCAATTTCTTGTGGTGATTGTGCACATGGTGATTGAGGATTTTACACTCAGCTGTCAAAGTGAAGAGGAAACAGCATGTTGTCTTTCCTGCTGAGGAGGATGAAAATACAGGTAGAATTCATGAGCCTCCCTCTGAAATCTTCATAAAGCAGTCCCCATAGAAGCATCCACTGCAGTCAAATTGCTGAGCTGCTGTTGTCTAATAATCAGATACACTGATTTTGGCAGAGATAAGCCCAGAATCACAGTGGCTAGAAATGTCCCTATTGTTAAATCACACAGGAAAGAGTTTAGGTATTATTAGGGGAATGCATCTGCTGAGTATGTCCCTTTTGGATACAGGTGGAAAATAGCCTGCTGGGTATTATTTGCATTGAAGATACTGAGGTACAATCTCATGTGGTTTTTTGGGAAGTTTTAACTTCTCTTACACACACTGTGTTACTTTTGTTACCTACAATCCTTGTGTGGGATTCAGCCATGGACAGAAAGGAAGCACTTTTAATGGCTTTGAACTTTTGCATGCTATGAGCAAACTGACAAGTCTGGCATTGAGGGCCAGTGGAGTTCTTTGCAACAGTCTGTTGCATAAAAAGGCTGCACACTGTGTGTTGGAAACCTTCTTCCAATGCTGGGAAGCTTGAATTCTATATGAAACCTCTTTTTAAAAATCAAGATTCAAAAAAAATAAAAAAGGCTTACACAAAGCTTTCTAATTTATGTAAGAAAAAAAAAAGCACCTGTCAGCTCACAGTGACCTGGGTGCTGTGTAATCATGTAATTCCTTTCTCTTGTTCTTTGCAGGGTGTTTGATATTTTCAGCATGTTTTCAGTCTGCTTGGTGCTTGTAAAAGCTGTCCCATGGACAGTGCTGAGAATGAAATCTCTGTGAGAGCTGCAGCCTGGGCCAATTTCCCAGAGCCAGCATATGCAGAAGGGAGCTTCTGTGATGGACAGGAGGGTATTTTCAACTCTTACCTGAACTCTGCAATCACAGGTTGCTGAGCATCCTTGCTCTCATTTAATTAAGCCTGAACTGCTGCTCATATTCTCTGGATATCACCTCTGGGTTGGATTTCTTTTTGTTCCCTGAAGTATTCCTGAGCTGTCCAGTGGCTTGTCTGTTCCTTCTATATGCTTTTTTGATAACACGTACTTCTATTTTCTATATATGGGCAAGTTTCTAATTGTCCTTAAGTCCATTCAAGTGTGATGAAACTTAAAGAATATGGGGTGTTCTTATGCAGTTCTCTTTAATTATGAATATTTTAACAGTGCACCTACCTAAGCCTTATGCTTCCAAGCTATGATTTTAAAAAATTAGGGAAATTGTGATATTTCCCAGTAGTACCCTTTTAATTTGTACTGCATTCAAAATGCTTAGCAGCAATAGCTAAGTTTGGTAAAGGGAAGAAAATCGAGTTCTGTGCTTGCCTGCTTTTATTGTGTAGGGCAAAGTGGCAAAAGGGAAGATATACAAATTATAAAGTATCCTAATTATGTTAATTATAATCAATTGCTCTCAGAACCAAATGTGTCATTCTGATTCTGTTTCTGCTCTACTGTAAAGCCATTCTATGCAGTTACACTCTGCACTTCAAATGACATCACAGAACAGGAAAAACCTTGATTTTTTTCAGAGTAATGGTAGTGGAGATAAAGCATAAAATATTAATATTTGATAGCATGAGGTCTGGCTGATTGCTTAAATAAAGCTCTGAGGTACATCTTTTCTCATAACAAATAGACAATTGTACTAACAAAAATATTTGGAGACTAATTGAATGCTTGGGTATCTGTTTAATTTCTTTAGGTGAAATAAATGTAGAAGTGGTTCTGATAAATATATCTAGGAATAAAGAAGTACTTCATGTCTCACTGATTGCAAATACAATTTGTATTTGTGACAGTTGCAATGTTGAAGTGAGGGCTGTAAAGGATTTTAGTGCTGCTTCCTTTTTCCTGTGTGTCACTTGCTGTCAGAACATCAAATAGGAGCTCACCTGTTATTTTCCAGCCATGTGCTGGGTGGGTCCCTGTTAGTCCCTGTTAGTCCTCCTGAGCTAACATTGTAGGGCATGCTTAATTACTGGCACCCAGTGAGCAGTGAGGAAAATGCAAGTTGACTTGCCAGGGTGAAGGTTGTGCAGCAGGTAGGTCAAAAAGCTGTGTGCAGGTGACCTGGTTCATGTTACCCTCTGTGGAGTGTTTTCTGTACAGCATTTCTTGAAAACTATCTGGGATGCATTTTACTTTGGGAATGGTTTGAAGTGATACTGAAACGCCGTGTCTGTGTTTTATTTCATTTTTTGTAGTAGCTACAGCTGAACACAACTGAAAAGGCTTTTGTGATGCTGCTTTTTTCCCCACACACAGTCCTGCAATTTTCCTCAGGTTATGCTGGGTATAGACCTCAGTGGCATAAATAGCTTTTGTATAGCAAAGTGATTTAAAGCGTTGATTCCATTACTGGGATGGAGAAGCACAGCACAGAAAATCAAAATGCACCAAAAATTTCTTACAAACAATCACATAATAATTGGATAAATATAGATGTGCACAGCTGTGTTTTACATGCAGCAGTTTCCAGATCTAGTTACAATGATTTTGTAGCCAGGGCAGCTTTGAAGTGGCTATGCCTACTCCTGTGTAACACACAGAGAGTTG
>VZUA01044972.1:10252-24584 GCA_013401035.1 Horornis vulcanius
CCTTCTATATGCTTTTTTGATAACACGTACTTCTATTTTCTATATATGGGCAAGTTTCTAATTGTCCTTAAGTCCATTCAAGTGTGATGAAACTTAAAGAATATGGGGTGTTCTTATGCAGTTCTCTTTAATTATGAATATTTTAACAGTGCACCTACCTAAGCCTTATGCTTCCAAGCTATGATTTTAAAAAATTAGGGAAATTGTGATATTTCCCAGTAGTACCCTTTTAATTTGTACTGCATTCAAAATGCTTAGCAGCAATAGCTAAGTTTGGTAAAGGGAAGAAAATCGAGTTCTGTGCTTGCCTGCTTTTATTGTGTAGGGCAAAGTGGCAAAAGGGGAGATATACAAATTATAAAGTATCCTAATTATGTTAATTATAATCAATTGCTCTCAGAACCAAATGTGTCATTCTGATTCTGTTTCTGCTCTACTGTAAAGCCATTCTATGCAGTTACACTCTGCACTTCAAATGACATCACAGAACAGGAAAAACCTTGATTTTTTTCAGAGTAATGGTAGTGGAGATAAAGCATAAAATATTAATATTTGATAGCATGAGGTCTGGCTGATTGCTTAAATAAAGCTCTGAGGTACATCTTTTCTCATAACAAATAGACAATTGTACTAACAAAAATATTTGGAGACTAATTGAATGCTTGGGTATCTGTTTAATTTCTTTAGGTGAAATAAATGTAGAAGTGGTTCTGATAAATATATCTAGGAATAAAGAAGTACTGCATGTCTCACTGATTGCAAATGCAATTTGTATTTGTGACAGTTGCAATGTTGAAGTGAGGGCTGTAAAGGATTTTAGTGCTGCTTCCTTTTTCCTGTGTGTCACTTGCTGTCAGAACATCAAATAGGAGCTCACCTGTTATTTTCCAGCCATGTGCTGGGTGGGTCCCTGTTAGTCCCTGTTAGTCCTCCTGAGCTAACATTGTAGGGCATGCTTAATTACAGGCACCCAGTGAGCAGTGAGGAAAATGCAAGTTGACTTGCCAGGGTGAAGGTTGTGCAGCAGGTAGGACAAAAAGCTGTGTGCAGGTGACCTGGTTGATGTTACCCTCTGTGGAGTGTTTTCTGTACAGCATTGAAAACTATCTGGGATGCATTTTACTTTGGGAATGGTTTGAAGTGATACTGAAACGCCGTGTCTGTGTTTTATTTCATTTTTTGTAGTAGCTACAGCTGAACACAACTGAAAAGGCTTTTGTGATGCTGCTTTTTTCCCCACACACAGTCCTGCAATTTTCCTCAGGTTATGCTGGGTATAGACCTCAGTGGCATAAATAGCTTTTGTATAGCAAAGTGATTTAAAGCGTTGATTCCATTACTGGGATGGAGAAGCACAGCACAGAAAATCAAAATGCACCAAAAATTTCTTACAAACAATCACATAATAATTGGATAAATATAGATGTGCACAGCTGTGTTTTACATGCAGCAGTTTCCAGATCTAGTTACAATGATTTTGTAGCCAGGGCAGCTTTGAAGTGGCTATGCCTACTCCTGTGTAACACACAGAGAGTTGTGTCTGTTTCTGTAGTTGCCTCCCCCTTGACTCCTGGAGCCCCCAGGACAAGGAGCACCTTCTCCTGGAGCTGTTGTTCCCAATGCACAGAAGTGGGATGAGTAACATGGAAGATTTTTCTGCTCACCTGCCTGGGCTGCTGCACACATCACGTGGGCCTTTTTCACATTCACCTTCCTCCTCCTGTGACTGCCTCGTTTTACAGCCCTGCTGACGTAGCTGTGCAGTCCCTGGAGTTTGGCTCACTGTCAGAGCTCCCCAGTATCACTCAGGAAGGAATTAACTGGGCTCTAGGCCTGCAATAAAAGTGTATCAGTATCTGGTAAATGCCACAGAGATATGGAGCTCTGTGTTACCTGCTCCTGTGTTCTCATAGGGAAAATGACTGCAACTGGATGGGCTGTAGTGCTGAAGCCAAAGCAAGATTTAAAAGGAAAAGACACAAATGTTTGATTGTCTTGCCTTACCAACAGTGTTTATTGCCACAGTTGATGATGATGCTGAGGCAGTGGGCAATCTATCAGTTGTCACTCCCAAAGCTGCTAGCTGGACACTTGTGGAAGTGATAAAATTTGTCTGAAAACATGTTATCATGGGAAATTAAGGAAGGAAACTAATAATCTTGGGTTACTTGAAATATTCCCTGTATTTCCTCTTCAGGAAAAAGAAACCAAAATTGTGACTTGCTGGTATGGCCCCTTGTTAGTACTGGTGGGAAATGTGTAGTTCAGTGTCCTTTCCGTGACTGAAAATCTTGTGCTGGCCCAGGCCAAACAGGTGAGTTTGCTGTGGAAATGCCATGTTTTACTTGCACCAGCTACTCCCCCTCCCCTTCAGCACCTTTTTGTGGCATCCCAGTTGTGATGACAGGGACAGCCCTGGCTGTGACCCATCCCATCCAGTCACACAGGCAGCCTTGCACTCCTCTCTCAGTTGTATCTCCAGCCACAGCAAGCTGTGCATTAGATAAGGCTGTACGAGGAGTGAGCATTTGGATGCTGTGTCCAGTAATCAACAGAGCATCTGAATTTGAGGCTTGTCTCTCGAAGCTCCAGCCAGAGCCTGCATTACTGCCTGAGCTCAGTGCATTGTGTGTGTGTAGGGAGCTGTCAGCCTCAGAACAGGATTAGCAAAATCTGTCATGCAGCAAAAATACCGAGGTAGTGAGAGTTCTGCCCCTGGGGCAGAGCCAGAGTGTGCTGCTCTGGTGTTTGGCATTCACAGCCCCTCACCCCAAAGTGCTGCTTATATCCTCAAAGCAAAACCAATCCAAACACAGCACCCTGTCAGGGTTTCTTCTGTCTGTGAAAGGGCTGGAGTTTTCTCTCCTGGGGAGCTCTGGGAGCTCCAGAGGACCCCTCTCCTCAGGCTGGGATGGCACAACCCCTCTGTGGCTGCATCCCAGGGTGGCCTGGCCACGCTGCCCTGTGCCCCACAAGTGGGTACTCAGACTTTGGAGAGTGCAAGCCATGCTGTCCCTTGCAGGACAGGTCAGTTCCCTGCCCCTGGCTGCACGACTGCTTCTCTACTTCACATGTGCTGCTATACTGGAGAATAAAGCCAGAAGTTTTAAGATTGAAATCATGGCTGTGGTGCTGGCTTCTGTTAGGTAGCAAGTGCCAGGGGCTGCCATTGGTAATGGGTTCATAATTTGTAAGGCCAAGCTTGAAGTGGATCTTCCAAGAAAGGTTTTGCTAAAAGTAGGTTTGATGAGCTCCTCGCTCTACTTAGAGTCTGCTGTAAAACAATTGTAAACCTGAAATAGTTTTCATCTTGCTGCTTATGCATAATACAATTTATTATATGTGTTATTCCATGACTTCACAGGAACCAGAAAGAATTATTATTATTTCTTTGTTCCTGTGTCTTTTACCATTTAATTATGCTTTATCCTATAGTAGTAAATGTTACCTACATTTCTAATTGCTTTTGACTGTCTTCTAATGTTTGCATTTATGTACAGCAAACAAAATATTTTTAATAAATGCTGATAATTAAATCATGATATTAGAAGAGCAAGCACTTAGTGCCTATAAGATGACACTAAGTTAATTATTTACAAATTATCTAGATCCTAATTTGGTTGTGGTCTTCAGCAGTGTTTGGTTTCTTAGTAAGCAGGAAACAGGCGATGTTTGATCGCTGCTTACAGAGCACTTTTCTGGCAGCTCAGCTTTGAACTTGTGTTGGCACTGTTATCACGGCACTTGCTAGCTGAAGATAGTGTCTTACAAAGGTCAAAAAGTTAGTCTCCACTAATAGTTGGTTTGTTGTTTTTTTTTAAGGGCAAAAAAGCAAAAGGCAGTTCAAATAACAAATGAAGCACCAAGTCAGCCTCATGGTAACCTTTTCTCAAGGTGTGCTGGCTGTTCCTTTGCCTATGCAAACACAGATGTTGTGTAAATGGGGCTCATTACCTTTTTATTGTAGGCATCAAATTGACATAGTCCTCACATTGTGTTTTTGTTGGGTTTTTTTTGTCTTGAATAACTTTGTGTTCTTTATAGCCCAGCCTTTCAAAATTGACACACATAAAACTTGATGTTTTTTATCTCATCTTTAAATTCTGATGTGGAGCCTAAGTTTAAATATGCACAGGTCCCTGCTGCAGATTTCTTGTGTCACCCTGTGCAGGAGTCCCTTTCTGGCTCTCCTGCTCCTGTGGCAGTTGGGTAGCCTGGCACAGAAAGTGCTGATGATTTGCCAGCCCTGCTCCCGTCAGTGAATTGGTGTTTGTGTGGGAGATTCAGCACATGTAAAACTTGGCCATTCATAAGGAAATTATCTAGCTCAGCATTTTTATTTCATAGGTCCCCAACAGATGCAGGCTGTGCCGCAGGAGGAGCTGCCCCAGTTGCAGCTGGGGAGGTCTGTGTGGTTTCAGTGGGTGCATGTTTGCTAGGCAGAGCTCCTCTGGCTTTCCTGCAGGAAGGCTGCAAATCCCAGCATGGCTCCAGCTGGCCTGAGGCAAACTGATGGACTTGGAAAGCCCAAAAGCTTCAGAGAAGCTAAAACTCAAATAAAACTCTTGTTGAGGTTCATACTCAGCACTAGTGACCATGAGAAGCTGAGTACAGGAGATGTGTGTGAGTAGCCTGCAGATTTGATGAAGTGACTGGCTTCCCTCTCCACGGCAAGCAGGTTTCTGGCATGTGTCTGTTCCTTGTGGTGTCAGAGGGTGGAAATCCAGGTGGTTTCCATTGCCTGTAGGATGTCTGAAGTCACAGCAAAGCACCGAGTAGCTCCTGCTGAGCTGGTGGAGCCTGTGTGGTGCCTGTGAGTCCAGGGGTGTGCAGATCTCATTCATGTTAAAGACATTTAGAGGTTGTGTGTGGGTACGTACTATATTTAAAAATATATTTAATATAAAATTCCCACTGTTCCAGCGTGTACTAAACATGGACAGTTTTGGTAAATTGTGGTTCCAGCTTAGAAGTGACAGTTTTTCCCTGCACACCATACACCATGGTGCACACGCCGGTTTGGAAGCTGTTCCTTTACTGTGCAGTGAAGGAAGTTAGTAAAAACCTGTTTCAGTTTATTGTTACACAAAGGGCCAGTATCATGACTGATCCATAGGTCTGTGCCACTTCTGACCATTACCTGACAATTCACCCTGAAGTCCATGCTGTTAAAATATGAGAGCATCATTTCAAATTGCATTTGCTCCAGAGTGCATTGGGAGGCTTTGGCATGGTGCCTAGTTTACACTAAGCTTGCCAGCAAAGGAAGTTAATCAAGAATTGTTGGTCCAAGGTGAATTCTGGCTGTTTTAGCTTAAATGACTTTCCACAGTAGACAGTCCTACATCTTGGGCTAATCCATTCAAGTCCAGGATTTTGTTGTGTATTTTCAAAAGCATGCTTTCCTTGAAAATGCGCCTGAAACAGCTGTCTGAGCCTGTGTGCTCCATCCAACACCAATCCAAATATTGGCATAATTCAGAAAAAGGCATTCAGCCATTTGTTAAGTGGGAGAGTGGGCATTGCAGTCAGTCAAGGACCAGTGATGTCCCAGCTGGTAATTTTCATTTTCATTGGGATCATCAAACCCTCTCCTGCCCCTCGCTCCCATCATCTCAGCTGGTCATGAAAATGCAGAATTAGAAAGCTGGGTAAGTCCAGCCTGGGGAATTCAAGCTGTAGAGGGTCAGCAGGCTTGCCTGTCTGGCAAGGTGTGCTGCCAGACACATGTGCTGTCTGACAGAGAAGCTCTGTTCCCAAAAGAAGGTTTATTGTCTCTAAGTGTTTACTATTTCTTTTAAGTGTCCCTGTTCCTTTTCAGATTTTCCTTCTCTCCCTTGTCACCTCCTGATGTAACTGCTGTGGCTTTGACAGCATATGCTTTTCCTCCTAGGTTTCATGTTCTTAATTAGAATTTAACTTTTAGTTTGATGTGTCCCATTTTCTGAATGTTTTTCAAACTGAGATTCCTTGTGCCTAAGGTCTGTTCCCTCTGTGGCAGTTAATTTTGTTCCAGTAATATTTGTAAATATGCTGCCCGAAGTAGAACACTTTCTTGATGTCCTTATTTCCATTATTGTCTGCCTTTGTGATATTGTATGTATCTGAATAAATTATTTTGATGTCTGAAAAAACACAGTGGAGGCTAAATTCTGTCAGTACTGTTTGCTTTTTCTATCCAGATTCAAAATTATAGGACTTAGGCTGAAATCAGACTAGTCTTTCTACTTATGAAACTGTTGTTTTTGCAAGATATTTTGAAATCTTGAATAACTGTATGTTTCCACAAGAGAAAGTAATTTGCAGAGCTGAGTAATAGCCCTTACTCAGTAAAACACAAGACTTGCAAGTCAGGCAGTTGCATCAATGTGAATGCTCACTTGCTTTGGATTGAAGGTGCTGTTTAAGTGTTTCCCTAAGTCTGGGCCCTGATACAAAAATATTTGCTTATAATTTCAGTGAATTGGCTTTTGCTGTCTTAATAGGCTTTTTAATTATTTACTGGCAGTAATGCTGAAAGGCAGTGAATTTCCAGGGCGTATGCACTTTGGGTCAACACAGGTGAACAACTACATTTAAAATGCCTGCTTCAGCATTCAGTAGGAAAGAAGGATCCATTAGGCTGGTCACAATCACAGGAGTGCAAATGCTGTGCAAAGACAGAGTGAAATTCCTAAAAATGCTGAAGGGTGTTTGCCAGACTGTTGAAGGCATCCAGCTGTCCTTGCCTGTGAATGAGAGTCCCATGGAGCTGAGTAGGAAAAGCTTTTCTTGGCAGTTGTAGGGTTTAGAGATTTGAGGTGGTTTTTCACTTCAAAACAAAACCATGTTGTTTGGTATTTTCTTAAAATGTGAGCAGAAGATACTCCTTAAAGCCCAGTGCTGTGTTATGTATGCACATATGAGAGAAGTCCTAGAGGTTCAGGGGTTCTCTCTGCTGCTGAGCAGGAGAGGATTATGGCAGTCACCAGGTAATACAAATTCCAGAAGTCTTTCCTTTACCAGTATTTGGAGCATAGTGGAAATGCATGCTGTTGAGAAGTAGCATGTGTGCTGCAAACTCCTGGTCTTCAACATCCATGTAGTCCCCCAGAGAAATTCCTTCTTAAAAAAGGAGAGATTAGAGCAGGAATTTTATTTTTCAGTCCCCCAGTTGTCATATTTTTCTGATAAACCTCAGCCCTGCAGTAGCAAAGGTGTAATGCCTGCCCCAGCCTGAGCAGCAGCAGCAATGCCCATTGCAGCTCAGGCTGGGCAGTGCAGCCTGGTGAGTGGTGCCTCTGGAAATGGAAGTGCCAGGTACTGTGACCAATAGCCAGAGGCAAAGTCTTATGTTGCAGGTTTAATTAAAGCATCTCAGGGAATTTGCATCATCTAAACATTATAATGCTCAGCAGGAACTTTGAGTCAAAGCCAAAGGATAATAAGAATTAAACCACCATTTTACCCATGTACATTACAAGGATTTATATTCTTTGCTGGCACTGAATAATACATTACTGTGGTGTCATAACTAGTGTTATATATGACCTTATAAAATGCTGTGATCCTTTCAAGCATTTATTATTAAGTAAAAAAGAAGTTGTTTTTTTTTCCAGCTATCCCACTTTCATGGTTTTTTCAAGTTTAAAATTGGTTTTGGAACATAGCCTAGAAAGAACAATTACACTAGCATCATTATTTTTAGGAAAATTTGCATAGCTTGCTTTTGCACAGGTATATAAAGACATAATGGTACTAGATGGAGAAGGATAGCTGTGAAAGTGCTTTGCTTTTCTTAGCCAAAATTTCATTTAAGCATGAGATGTCATCTCAGGGATTGAGAACAAACTTGTAATTTCAAAGAAAAATATGAAAGCTGCTTTTCCAGTATAAACTTCTGCTGTGTGTTACCAGAGACTAACAAAAGTAATAGGAAATGACAAATAGCTTAAAATAAAGAGTATCTTATGTCCTTGTAATAAAGCATATGTGCATCTAAGCAAGGAAGTGGACAAAAAGGAATCAGCACAGTTGTTATCTGTCACTCTTTGATCAGGTGGAGGAGAAACCTTCAAGACCACACTGCAAGTCACCATCCAGACCACTAAGTTTCTTTATTTGGCTTTTTGATTCTTCTCTCCTGTTACTGGTGTTTAACAGCCACTTCTCCTTGCAGCCCTTTGTCAGGGTGATGTCATCTTTTACTGCTTGCTGCTGTTGATTTCTAGGCAGTCCAGGCTGCTAAAATTATTTTTGAAGTTTGTCTTAAGTAAATAAAGTTAATGAAATGAGGGAAATGCAAAAGTGACTCTGTCTGAGGTAATGAAGAGAATAAAAGATGGCACTTCAGGCTGACTCTGGGTGAAATAGGTGTGAAGCCTCAGTGGAATCTCTGAGGTCTGCAGAGCTTAGGTTCTGAAAAATCTTCTGTGCCCTTTGAAAATGTCACCAAATTCATGCGCTCAGCTGAGGCAGGGCTGTGATTGTTCCTGTGTGTACCTGTCACCCTCTGCACAGAGAACTGACCCTGGGGTAGCAGTGTCCAGCTGCCCTGGCCAGGCATGTCCCTGGTGCCACAGGGAGGGCTCACAGGAGATGCTCCCCACTGCCACTGAGCTGCTGTTTTCCTACCAGCCCAATGTCTGTAACACCTCTGTGCCCAGGCTGGTTGTTCCTTGAGCACCTGAGTGTTTCCTCTGAAGTACTACTGTGCTAACTGGGCTTTTTCCACACGGACCTTTAGCATAATTTTATTCTTAATTAACTCTGAGCCAGGCTTCCAAACTGTTCCCATGATATGTGGCTAAAGCAGGACTGCTGTGTAATCTGTGCACCATATGTAGGTAGGTAGGTAGGTAGAAAACTTTTGTCTTTCCCATTTTGGTCTCTAATTCTTTTCTGTAGCAGATTTTCTGTCCTGTAGCCCAAACTCTCAAATGCTTAGCAAAAACTTGAAGGGGCCCTGTCTTAGAAATCTTCCCCTTAGTTGTATTCCTTCCTCTGCATCTGCTGGCATCAGCACCCTGTCCCTTAAGCACTTTGCTTTAGTTCAAGTATTGCAGGTGCCAAATGCAGCCTCTCTGCTTTTTATTATTATTTGTTGCTGTTAATTATATTTACTAAATATATAAAGCCAAAATTAGTTGTGCTTCTGAAGGAACGTGGAGTTCTTGCTGGTTTACAGACTTGGTGTAGCTGAGCTGTACCACTGTCAAATTCATGTGAGGTATGCTCAGTTAGTGGGATCACTGAAAATTACTTAATACTGATGTTTCTCCACAGAGCTGCATGAATAAAAAATTTCTTGGCATTAGTTAAAAAAATTAAACAAGATCCCCTTGTTTTTTAACAAAGCATTAAGTACTTGTCCAGGGAGCACCAGTAACAACCTTCAGACAAATTTTTAAACACCCTAACAAGCTTAAGGCAAGTAATTTGGTATTTTTGAATTACCTTTCATGTCTTATTCTTAGGGTTTGTTTATGTTCTTACTGCTCTTGTATGACTCAAGAGAAAACTGGCAAACACTAGCCAAAAGTAAAGGTTATTATTTGTATTTTCATCATTGCAAAGTTAGGCTGTCTAAGTCTCTCTGGGTAACTGCACGTTGACCCCAGGTGATGGTGAGATCTGAGCAGGACAAAGGGATGCTCTGACTGCTCTTCTGTAGGTGGTGTCTTACAGCAGAGTGCCAGATAATCTTGGACAAGGCTTGATTCTGCTTACATTTCTGTCTTGAACTTGGAGCTGTCATAAGACAGCTGCTCTTCAGCAACTCATCCACCATCAGAGTCTCACTGGAAGAGGTTTTGGCCCTGTCTTACTCTTCAGTAATGACCTGAGGTGTCACTGGGTGTAATTCTGCATTTTCCACAGGGTTCTTCCGAATTTTTATGCTGGTGTTTGCCTGTGCTCAGTGGATTCTAGTGTGATGTTTTGAACCATGCTGCCTTTGGAAGGGCCATGGATGATTCAAGTGGCTCACCAGGCCCTGCAGTAATGAGTGTCCCATGCTCAATGCCAGAGACAGTGAGCTGTGAAGCAACTGCAGTGAAGACTATATCCAGCTTCAGCTAAATAATTTGTTGTGCACTGTTTCTCTGTTTATGATTCAGTTTTAAAGACCCTTTTAAGTGAAATTGGATACACTACAAAGTGTTGGTTTCATGTGTTTTATTTGCAGTTTAATCAGCATGATCCAGCTGCCAGTGCAGGGGAAACCAGAGCTCAATTTTTAATTATCCCTGCTTTGCCTGAGTTAGGAATTCCCAGTAGTGCTGTCTGAGAAAAGATGCCAAAAACCGCATTGTTCTTTAATTAGCTGTTGTAATTGTTTCAGTCTAATCTCCATGATTAGCAGCAGCATTAAATACAGCAGTAAGAATAGGCCTGCCCTCTTTGTGCTGCCCTAGTAAACACAATATTCTTACTTCTGGTAAGGGACATAATATAAAATCAATTAGAAGCCAACTAGTGTTGATTGGAAAATGATAAAGAGCAGTTACCATGAAGTGCAGATTGCTTTGTAAAGTTGGTTTATAACCATTCTTCTGGGATGGCTTTACTGCCCAGTTTTGGGGAAAACA
This sequence comes from Horornis vulcanius, assembly GCA_013401035.1. Taxonomy (NCBI): domain Eukaryota; kingdom Metazoa; phylum Chordata; class Aves; order Passeriformes; family Scotocercidae; genus Horornis; species Horornis vulcanius. The sequence continues at coordinate 20,821 of VZUA01044972.1, forward strand.
CCAGAATAACAATCTCTGTTGCAGAGAAGCCTTTGGGATCTTGCAGAGGCTCTGTCCTGTGTGAAGCTCATACAAGCTTGACAATAATTTTGGCCGCCACTAAGTTTAGTGCCCATCCAGTTTTAAGGAAAGGGCCACTTTCCTGAAGTGTAAACCAGTTACATTATTAGATACAGACAATAGCAGAATATTCCCCAAAGAGGCATTTTTTAATGTAAGTTTAGCAGTGATTTTTATTCTGAGGTTCAAAGCTCCTCTGCAGTGGTACACCTGTAGTGGGGAATTTTATTTTGCAAAGAACATTTCTGCATAAGCATATGTGTTAGATCTGTTTCAGAATGGATTATGATACATAGACATGTAAAAATACAGGAAAAGCACTTAATGACATAGAAGTACAACTCCCATGCCTGCTTTGATGGTGTTGAGCTACCTGCTAAAGCACCAGTTATTACTTCTAAGTCCCTAAATACCTTTGTAAATTTGGCTTTAAGTATCAATGCATGTGGGAAAAATAGGAATAATGTTCTTGGAAAATGCAGATTTAAGTTAGGTCATGCAGTCTAAAGTGAGCATTTGTGAGTGTAAAATGGGCACTTCTAGAGGAATGTAATTGCTGTGGTAATGGTTGTAGTCACAGACTGTGGAAATGTGAATATTTTGGCTGGTGCTATGTTTTTGTAAAGTAATTGATACAACCTTTTATGTCTTCTGCTGACATTTCAGACCCAGTGTGCTCCAGTGTCACCAGCAGAACTGGCAGCATGGGCTCTGGTTTTGGATGTCAGAGTCCAGGTGTGGCACAGCTGGGAGAGGCTTCCTCTGGGCATCCACCCAGCAATGCTCCAGGGCTTGGAGAGTTTGTTCTTGCTTAAGTCCCATGAAGTAAGGTGATGTTACCCTTATTAGGAGAGTAGAGAAAGAAGATTTTGTTGTGCATAAATCCATATTTCTTCAGTTTAAACCCAGTGCTTAGGACAAAAAAAAATTAAAATCAATCCAACTAAATTTGCAGAAAAACAGCTGTGAATTATGGGTGAGCTGATGAAAGAACAGAAGTGAGTTTATGTCTGCATGGGATTACTTGGTGTATATCAAAATTACTCTATTTTGCAAGTGTAAAAAATTATCATTTGCTTGTCAATTAAACTGGAAAAAACTTCAGTTCTTTTATTCAATGCTTTGAGGTTATCTGAAGTGCTCTCCATAGTTTTTAGAAGGGTCAGATTAATACTTCTGATACTTTGTTTGAATAGCATTACAAACTATTTTATCATGGTTTACTAGAGAAATCCAGTTCTTTTAAACCACTAAAAACATCAGGTGTTTGTCCAATGGGAAAACAACTCAACTAAAATCTAAGTGTATTTATTAGATTATTCATTTGAAGATACATTAATGATTTGGACAACAAAAAGTACCTATGCACTCAACTGGGTTTTTTTGGGGGGAAGCCACTGAGCAAGTGCTCAATGTTGTGAAGCTGGATATTACTGAAATGGGAAACTGCCCACAGCAAAGCACTGTTTAAACAGGCTTGGCCTTATAGAACTCTCTTACTCTTTCTGCTTGTAATATACATATGGAAGGAGAGAAGAAAGATGCTAATTTTTTTCTCATCAGTTTATCTATAATTTTCCAGTTTATAGACCTGATTAAAAGTAGAAAGAAGAATTAACCATATGTGATCCCAGTGACCTCAAGAACACATAACCACATTTGTTCTATCAAAAGCAGTACTTGATAGATTCAATTTAGTGATAATTTCACTCTTTGCTTTGCAGTAACAGCATTAAAATTGATCCAGTGAAGTAGGTCTGTACCTGGGAAGGCCTGAAAGCTGAATACTACATAGTGGTGACACAATTTTCCCATATTTTTCATGGATTCTTTATATTTTTTTCAGGGTGGTGCAAAACCTTAGCCTGTTTAGGAAAAGTGTGTGATTGTCTTTCATGATACTGGCTGGTTTTCAGCATGAATGTGATAGGCTCCACCATGTGTGACCATTGCTGTTGTGCAGAGGACCATTTGTCCCCCAGACAGCCCCTCTGTCCAGCTGAACTTCACTACCAACACAACCTACCAGCAGAATTCTGCTGTTCTTTCATTTTATGTGGAGCATAAACTTGGTAATGAGCCAGAGCACAGCTAGGTCTTACACAATGTAGGCAGCACTGGGACACCTCCTTACACTGTAAGAGATACTGAACAATATAGGCTGGTTAAAGTATTGAAATCAGGAGGGTTGAATCAATGTAAGATGGAGAATTAAGTCTGGTTTCTCTGCAAGAAGTTTTCCAGCAGTCACAGGAGGAAGCTAACTAGACATTAATTAGTTGACCATTTTTATTGATGCTGAGGTGTAATCCCATAAAGATTTCTTTAAATCAGCATAAATAAGCTCAGCTAGTGTTAGTGCTTTCACACATAAAAGCAGAGGATTTCAGAATAGTGGAATTTTAAGATTGCAGTAAATGTGTGACCTGCTGCACCCCTTGGGTTTCTGCATGAGGTTGCTGGCAGTGTGTTGGAACCAGCAACTGAGACAGGCCTTGTGGAATCAGGATGTCTTCCCACCAGCTCTGTAATCACAGTAAATGGAACCATCTTTTTTATTTTACTGCTTCTATATATCCATATTATATATTTAGTTTACTGCTTCTATATATTCATGTTGTTTTGAATTCCTATAAGAGAAAAAAGACATAGCAGACTACATATATATATTATATACATATATGTAGACAAATATTTGAAGTTCTCTGCACAAAAGCTTTGTGGAACTGTGTTAACTATTAAGTTGCCTTTCTCCATTGTCAAGTCTCTGATTTCTCTGGAAGTAAAAATGGTTGCAGCATTTCCTTAACTTCATATTTCAGGAAATGTCATGAAAACAGCAAAAAAAAAAGTTGGGAGAGTTAGTGAGCTCAATTACCCCTGATGCCAGTGGGATGAGCTGAAAATGGGCTGAGAATTTGAAGGTAGATACAGAGAACACGGCAGCATCGGAGTTTTACATTAATCCTTTTACCTCAGAGGTAAGGCAAAACACTTTTCTCATGATGGAAGTTGCTGTTACTCCTGCTAAAGAGGAAGGATTTTTCTGTCATGGCTTTCCGTTTGGTACACTTAAGAGAATTTCTTTCATAAACCAAGCCCTGAAATGTCTGAAGGGAATGAATAGAGAGCACCAGAGTCCCATTGTGCAGTTAAGGCATCATTAGCTTCACAAATACTTAACCTATCAGACCCAGATACATTCTATGGTAGCGTAAATGATCTCATTGTTATAAATGTACATTGATTCTGTACATTGACATTCTGCAGAGTGCTTCTAGAAACTGAAGCCAAGTTGCCCAAAAGACACTGAAGGGAAGAGGCCAGCTGGCAGGTTTGCTGCTGGCAGGTTTGCTGCTGGCAGGTTTGCTGCTGGCAGCAATGGCCTGTGCTCAAGTGGGTTTGAGGAATTGCCCAGCTTTGGGGAAGCAGGAGGCAAATCCTGCCACGTGTTCCTTCTGACAGTAAGTGCTCTCCAGCATTTATCTGCCCCCCTGAGACAGCTTGGAAGTTACCTTGGAGTGGTGCACTGATACTACCTGTAGATGTTAAATACGCACGTGGATAATTAATTCTAATTTCTCTGTCTCACTAGCAGTGCATATAAACAGAAGGATTGTAAAACCTGCCTTAGAGCTGGTGAAAAATCATTTGCAATGTTATTGCACTTGTATAATCCTGTCTTATGTTTCTGAATTTAAATA
>VZUA01045025.1:0-10047 GCA_013401035.1 Horornis vulcanius
GATGTCAGCCTGCAGAACACATTCCACACAGTGCCCATTCCTGATGGGAATGAGTGGTTCCTTTGATGAAGAGCCCTAAGTTATCCATGTATTATTCCCAAAGAAAATGTGGCAGCCTCCAGCCCAGCAGCTGGGCCGAAGCTGGGGACACCAAGCCGGGGTGCGACACAAAGGAGCAGGACAATGGAGCCTGGGGATCCTTTCAGGACGCTTCCACTCAGCTGTCCTTGAGCTCCTGCTCCAGCAGAGCCCCGTCACACCAGCCTGGTGTTATTAACACCAGAGAGGATAAGGTGAGTTATAAGCCCAACACAAGTCAGATAGCAAGAGCTTAGGATTGGAAAACGCTGCCTGCTCCAGCGAGAGGGCCAACGCCTTCAATGGTGCGAACGGAGCAAAATAGGAAAAGATTCTGGCGTAAAATCCTGCGGCTCTGCCTGGGAACATTAAAGCAGGGACGGCTGCAGAGGGAATGGGCAGAATGCAGCTGCTGAGACGTCACAGCAGAAACAATCTATTTACGTCCCTACTGGATTTCAGGACTGGCTCAGGAAGGCGTTCAGAAAAACTGCTTTATGAGACCATGCCAATAACAATCTAAAGAAAGCAATTTTGTAGAAAAAACTTACTATACTCACTGTTATTATTTCTTAAATGCACTGGAAAAGAGCACAGCATGATAATGACTGCTTAACTGCACTTGAAAAGAGTGCAGTGTGCTCCTTAGATATTCAAAAATTAGTTTTACGCTAGGGGAGTACCAGAAAGAGATTGAAAAAAAAATCACATTTATATTGCTTTTACCTTAGAAATTGGAATTTTAAAACATTAAAGCAAATCAGCACCACTTCTTCGTATTATATTTATCCATCAATTCAATCAATAAATCTTAAACTCCAAAAATACTACGTCAAGCCATAAAATTCAGGGTTGTTACCCACACGTATCGCTTGAACTCATTTAACCAAGCCCACTTCCCACTCCCAAAAGCCCTGCAGGTATTAGGCTGAGAATAGCAGCTGAGACACAGGAATATCCAAAAAGCGAAATGAGTCTCCCAAAAAAGGCCATTTTCTAGTGTGGATAAAGCCAGGGCAGGCCACGTGAGCTGCAGATCCCGGAATGTTTTGCTCCTGTGGCTGGGAAGCACAGCTGATATTTCCTGCAGCCCTCCCAGGACGGATCAGCACAGATGCAAGGTCTGAGCACAGGGAACTGGAGCAGCATCTGAGCACAAGGGAGCAAATGTCATCTTGCCAAATCCTCCCTCCCTGCATGGACACAGCACTCCCACAGAGCAGGGAAAAAACCCCTCTGATTCCAGAAGCAAATATCCTGTCAAAATCAAAATTTTCTTTTTTAAAAGAGATGGAGCAGTTACAAAATCTTGAGACAGATAAGACACCCTCACATCCATCCACTTTTCCGAAAGCTGGCTCCCAGCACTCTTGCAAACATCTCATATCCAGGACACCTGGGTGAAGGCTGCCTGTCCAGCACCAGCACAGTTGCCAAGAGGCTCAGGAATCACTCTGCTAAGCCCTGATGGTGCATCAGGCATCTCTTGCCTGACCCAAAGACCAGGAATTTCAGCAAACCACCATTGACAGTCATTTTGTATTTAGTTCTCTTTTGACAAACTTTTCCAGCTCGGGTAGCTGTTTCCACATGCTGGTTTCACTTCTCTGCATGTGGTCTGAGGGTGAGACACCCACCACCTGCAGCTGCAGTGGCACATGTGGGACTGGCAGGATAAAAACTCATTGCAGGCATGGATGAGATATAAGAGGTACAAGTGCCAAGGTCTGCCAGTGCTCTGATTTATTTGTGGGGCTCTATCACCAACATCACCACTGACCTCACAGCTAGTTTCAGCCAAGACGGGATGGGGGGGGAGGGCAGGGTGGGAAGGAAGGTGTTAAACCCAAATGCAGCTCCCCATGACTGATTGTTGTGTTTATTACACACAATAAAAATGTAACGGGTTTCTAATACCTCTGCAAGATCCACACCTCCCTACACACACTGACTGCAGATCACAGCAGTAATTCATGCTGCCCTTTGCAGCTCGGCAGGGCCTGATGACTCTATAGCATGGAAGGGCTCCAAAACGTAATTGATGCAGACAACCATGTTGATGTCTAGAAATCCACCCAAAGAACTCAAAAACAACTCCAGGAAAGCGTAGCTTACAGTGTTTTTTGAATATTCATTATGCACCCAGAAAAAAATACATTTTTAAGATGAACATGCACCTAGGAGATGGCTCAAAACTTTATTGGATAATTTTAAAGAACACATGGATTCTCAAAGTTATAAAAAGCAATACAAAAGCAATTTTGTATTGGCACCTGAAAAGCCTTTGTTAATGCTTCCCAGAACAAAATCATCATTTTTCCTGTTATTCCCTGTGTCTGTAAAGACATAAAAAATCCCACAGATTCCTTCCTAGCAACACAGAAGTGAAGCATTCCCAAACAACAGGTTCTTACCACCCTCCACACATTAGGAATCGTTTTCCCAGACCTTTCCCTGCAATACAAGTGGGAAGTACATGGCACATCTGCACACCCCCAGAAACAGCTGAATATTTACAGTCAACATCTTGTGAAAGCTGCAGCAAAACCTCATTTTCAGCAGACACACACATCAATTATTCTGAGAGTACTTAACAGGAAAATCCTCTCAAGTCAATACAACAAAAGCAATCACTTGAGACTCAGAGATGAATTTAAATTGGCAGGGTTTGAAAGAAGCACCTTGGAATTGCACATTGAGAAATTGATGGCACCTTTTGTTTACCAAACTAAAAACTAATTTTGACAAAACTCTTCCTACTAAGTCCAAAAACACTGAAAACTCACACATTTAAGACTAGTCATGGGTCAAGAGGTTTAAACCAGGAAAACGTGCATATAAATACCCACTTAAGAGCTGTCCAAATAAAAACATGTTCTACAGTTCAGAGATAAACAGCTTGTACCACACAAGGAGTGGGAGCCAGAGGCAGGTCTCTGCTTTGCATACTTTGGCACAAAACAAGAACAATTTCTTGTCTTTCAGATTCCTTCTGCCGCACCAACACCAGCTGTGGATCTGTTCCAGCACATGAGGGATGCTCTGCAGTGCTTCAGCAAGCTCTACCCAAGCAAGAGCCAGCACTGGCCTCACTCACCCAATTTTCTCTTTGCCATGTTTAACGTGTCTTGGTGCATAAGTTGCTGCAGCTTTTAGCACCCACATCCTCATGGCTAACCAGGACCTTCAAACAACCAAAGAATCATGGAAGGGGTTGGGCAGGGAAGGACCTTCAAGACAATGCTGTTCCATCCCCTGCAGGGGATGGACAGGACACATTCCACTATCCCAGGCTGCTCCACCTGGCCTTGGACACTCTCCAGGCAGCATCAGTTTCTCTAGGTAACCTGTGCCAGGGCCTCACCATCCTCACAGAGAGGAATTCCTCCCCAATACCCCATCTAACCCTGCTCATTGTCTGTGGGAAGCCATTTCCCCTTGTCCTGTCTCTCTGCCCCTTGTCCCCAGTCCCTCTCCAGTTCTCCTGAAGCCCCTTTAGGCCCTGGAAGGGGCTCTGAGGNACAGAACTCCCCCCTCACCTGCTGCCCATGGTTGGTTCCTTGGCTGTGAGCACACATAGCTGAGTCACTGAACTTCTCATCAGAAAATACCCCCTGTCCTCCTCCTCAGAGCTGCTTTCAATCCATTCTCCCCCAGCCTGGATTTGTGCTTGGAATTGACCTGACCCAGGTGCAGGACTGCACACTTGCTGAACTTCATGAGGTTCACATCAACCAACTTCTCAGCCTTTCCAGGCCCCTTTGGAGCCCACCTCTTCCCTCCTGTGTGTGACCACAGCAGATAGCACAAGGCAAACAGAAAGCACCCTGGTGGAATAGCGTGCTAATCATGTAATATTTAGGGTGTAATCTATTAACCACTATGAACTTCCAAGCTTCCATAGTATTATCTGTCTTTTCTTTCTTACTACGGTGTCTGACTTGATAAAGAATTTGGTTTCTAAAAAAATCTCCCTCCGGAGCACATTAACAAGATTCAAACTCCATTCAATACAGTTATCAATGATCAGAGGAAACAGAGCACCTGCCAGCTCAGTTTGCAGATCAGGCAGCCCAACAAAGAGGGAGCAACAGTGAGGACGTGTTTGTACAGAGCAACCTGACCCGTGTTAAGAGTGGCTTCAACTCCCTAACACCATGTCTGCTTTCACAGAGCCCCGTACAAACACAGCCACAGCACAGGGCTGCACCCAGCAGGCTGAGAAATCCCAGTTAAAACCTCCTCACGCAACACAGTAGCAGAAAGGGTAAAAATACAGTCCAAGGGTGTGCAACAAAGGAACAGCAAACAGGAAAAGGGAGTAAATAGATGTTTATCTCTCAGTAAAAAAGACTTTTATCTCAGTATGTTATACCAGGTAAGACTGCTCTAGACTCCTCTGAGCAAGTTTTCCAATCACAAGTGCAGACAATATAGGATGCTGAAAGCAGTAACAACACAAAGGTAGAACAGTAACAGAATTCAGAGCCTTTAAGGCTCTCAGAAGAAGCTAAAATTGAGCAGAAATGCTGTACATGCCTTCACATAAGAGGACACAGAGCAGTAGTGAGTGCTTTGGCGTAGCAGAGAAGGACATAAAGCTCAGCTAAAAGCTGAAAATAAAGAAAAATCTAGAAGAAAAATTAAGGAAAATGCAGCCTTCAATGGCTAAACTACCAGAACAATCTATAAAGGAAAATGTTCCTCATCACCAGTTGTCTTCAAGGGAGAGATACTGCAGCCTTACACAAACTCCTGGACTCAGAATTGGATCAAACAATGGAAATTGAAACCTAAGTGATATCTGGATATTCAAAGGCAGCATGCTAATATTAACTTCTGGCTTTTAAACTGTGAATGGCCAAAATCTCAAATTAACTGCCCACAGAGCTGCCTGAAAGGAGAAAGTAGCAAGAATTACTACAGGTTTAAAACCAAGTGGTAGGAGAAAAGCTTCTGTCAACTGAGGAAGTGCTGCCCTAGAACTGCAGCAATGCTTTCTATCAGATGAGCTCCTGAAGCTCCACATTCCCACACAGCAAGTGCCAGGAGCCTGGTTAGAGGGGTGGGTTTTGTCTTCCAGAGTATGACTCAGAAGAAGCTGAGGTAGCTTAGCTTTAGTTTGTGGGACTGCAGGATAAAGTGTTTCCCTTCCCATTCACTCCTCCTCAGCAATGGAGAACACCACTGTAGAAGAGAAGTGACAACACAGACTGGGGGAAGGCACAACCAAGACAGGAAAGATCTATACAAAATTACCTCATCACATGAGTCCCAGAAATCCTCACTGAAATTCAGACCCTACTACAATATTCTAAAACTGGAACAAGTACTACTTGATCTACTTTAGAACACATTTTCCCCCAGACTTCTGCCCTCCTTGCTCACATAGGGAGGTTAAAAAAATCAGGCACAGTTCTGCTGTTCCTGCTTTGCTCAACTGAAAGGTCAGAACGTCCTGCCAGGGAGGTAACAGCTGTATTCTTCCTGTGCTAGGCCCACACCAGAAATATGACCCAAATCAAATGATAAATTAAGATCTCTAAACAATTCAACAGAACCTCTAAAATCTCAGATTAATTCTTCAGTTAGAAAACACTCCATGAAAAGGCATAGGCTGCCTCCTGACTGCTTTCAGCTACTCCAGCCAAAGGCAAACTCACACCCCAGGATCTTGGATCAGCTGAAAGCTCAGCGTAACAGATTTTGCAAAGAATCCAATCCTTGTTCCCCCACATTAAGTTTTTCTTTTCCCAAGTAGTAAAGGCAGGCAGAGAAAATGACCCTCTTTATCTGTCTGCAGCGCAGAGCACAGGCAGCAGCTCCCATGCCACATTGCCCCGAGCAGCTGGGCCTGCTGAAGGACATGAAAATCAAATGCACTTCCCTTAAGCAGCACCTGGGAAGTGAAGTGAAGCTGCAGCCATGGCCACACTCATTAAGGATGGATTCTAAACCTCCTCGCTGCTGGCCCAGCTGCCCAGTAAAGCACTGCCTAAGCTGCTTGGGAACAGAACTTAACCCTGACATTCTGCCAATTAGAAAGCATAAAATCCCCCTGCCAGCAGCACTCAGCTCAACCTGCTGGAAGTGGACAGGGCCAGAAGCACAGCGATGTGCTGGCTTAGCTCTTCAAATCCTTTGTGGAAGGAAAGAAAAAAAACCCACCTATGTTCCTGGAATTAACAGGAATACAGGAGCTGAGATTCAGACTGGTCACACTTCCACCCAGCAGGGAAGACCAGGCATGGTTCTTCCTGCTGGAAGTGTTATTCCATCGCACAGACTACACAACACCAAAAACCAAGAGACCGAACAGCCTGTGTTCCGTCTGGCTAATGATGCCAGTAAGTGCAATCTACGTAGGAAGAGGAAATTATTGTACACATAGACACATATGGCTGGTAATATTTCTGCTTCAACAATGAAAAGGAGCAAAATGCGACAAGACATTTCCTCAACATCTGGGAGTAGGTGGGAGTTCCACTGGATTTCAGCAAGAGAGACATCCACGATATTTATTCTTTGAGCTTGCATACCTGATCTGAAGAATAAAATCATTGCAAATGCAAAAACAGCACTAAAAATACATTTACTTATTGCAGCAGTTTCATATGTTCATACAGCTTTCATTAATGCTCCTACAATATTCTGTTAGCATTATCTACAGCTATTGTTCAAAATTCCTAAAAGTTATGGTGGTTTCTATTTGTCTCTGCCAGGGAATCCCATCAGTTCAGTGAACAGTGGCACAGACAAGTGACAGAGCCTGTGACAAACAAGCTCCCCAGTCCTTCACCCCAAGAACTAAGTTTGCAAGAAACCCAAAAATAACCTCTCTTGGATAAAAAACGGAAAAAGGTTGGGATTTATTTGGAGGAGGCACCCCAGGCTTTACTTCCCATTGCAGAGCCTAGAAGAGAGGTAAGAGAAGGAAGGTCAGAGATATCCCTTCTCCTCCACACATCTATTTTCCTGTCCAAGGCTCCCAAACAAAGCCCTGTGCCGGCCTGGTAAGGGAAAGATCCCCCATGACAGGCAGAGCACAGCTCAAGGCTTTTCTATGGAGCTGCCCTCAGGTTCAGCACCTGCAAAATACACTCAAAACCAGGGGCTTTCCAAGTTTCTCTAAGGTTTCAGAGCTTAAAGCATAAAGGGAAGAGGATCTAAGCTTTTAGTGCGGCTTCTAAAGCTACCGAGCACTGCAACACCGTAACAATCCTGTGAGAAAAACCTAAGGGCTGCCTAATCAGCTCACTGCAGTGATATCCACCAGTGCTGCTCCTGCTCCTTCGGCAATTTCAACTTCCAAATCACCCTCAGCTTCAAGGTTCCTTCCACCAAAACACAGAGAGGAGTTGCAACAATTTCAGTGTACAGAAGCTTTCTCCTCTCCCTCCACACCAGGACCTTCATCCTTATGGATATATGACTTTCTTATGCTTACACAAGCCACTCTTTTCCACAGGGCTCCCTATAACTCCCTAGGAGGAGCATCACTCCCTCTGCAGCTCTCCTCATGCCCACCACATCACTGTGGCTGCAGTTATAGGAAGATCCCTCACTCCCTCTTATCTCTCCAGTTCTCAGCTGATCCCTCTGCCCAATAACCCTTCTTCCCTCAGCACTTTTCCATGCACTTCAGATCATGGATATCTTCTCCTTCTCAGCTGTTTTAGGTCCTTCCTCATTTTCCTGTAGTGCTATATGCTTCCATTCCTGCCTCCCCTGATAGCACTGATCTTTCCTCAGTCAGGCACAGGGGAGGGAAGAACAGCTCCCAGCAGCTCTCACCTTTAATCCACTTTTCTCCAGCACATCAGAAGCTCAGAAACCCGAGGATCACCTCTGTTAACCCTGCACTACCAGTTATCCACTGACTACTGTGCTCAACTTGCACCCTTGCCAAACTGATCCTCCCAACCCAGACTCTTTCCAGATTCTCCCCAGAAAGGCAGCTGATAACAATAATGTGAACTCTGAAATGCTTTTTTTTCATCCAGTGACTTTTCTACTAGCCACATCACTAATCCCAAGATATCTGCCTTTCTTCCAAACAGCTAAAAGGTTCCTTTGACCTACACTCTTTACTCCCGACCTTTTGTTTCTCTCTCCAAACTGCAACACAGCCTTTCGCTTCGAGATCACAAGTGGATCATCCTAGAACAAAATCTGAGAGCTTTTCACAGCCTCCCTTCCCACACTCCATCCATCCCTGATCAAGCTGTGTAACTTTAGAGCCAGTCTCCCTCTGGCCATGCTCCCTGGGACTCAGCAGCCTGGCCAGGACACGGGATCACATCTAGAGTCACACCTGCTCCAAGGATAGAAATTTCACCTACCAAAGAACTATAACTGTGTGAAAAGGGCATCCCTAACACCAACAGAAACACTCCTGGTTTTGCTACGTTTGCAGAGGCACAGGCAGGTGTATTTTTACCTAGGGCCACAGCAGCCCTGTAAATACCCATCACAGCAAGCACTTCCTGTATTCCACACCCATGTTACAGCTCAAGCAATCTCTGTCTCAATACGGAGAAGAAAATTCAGAAGTCTTCTCTGAAAGTGACTTTGAACTTTATTTTTCCTTCTTTTTCATCAAAAAGCTTTCCCCCATCCATACACTTTGGAAAAACTGTTAAGATTGCCCAGCTGTCAGGGGTAGGTGCACAGGCCCTTGCCTCCCAAAAGTCAGCGTGACCTTGTGCCCGTCCCCCTTGGATCATCTCTTCCACAGCTCACTGTTTTCACCTTCAGTCCTCTACAGCTTCAACCAGCTCTAAACTGTTCTTCCCAGGGGACCGATTCCACTTTTCCCTCACAGGAAGCTTTAACACAAAATAAAATTTCTCTATTCTCCCTAGCGTATTTTCAGGCAGGGAAGAACTGAGCAGACTCTTTCTTATTTTTCATTCTAGTCTATGGGAAAGACAAGGAAAGACTGGTATTTAGCACAGACAAATCCCAGTTTAGAACAGTGCCCTTTTTTAAAGTCAAGGGGAAACAGGGTTATGACTTCAGTTATTGTCCCCAGGCACACTCAGCAGCTTCCAAGATCTCGGGATCAGGTAATGGAGCCAAGTTTCCCCTCTGACATCACTACACATTCCCCCTGCGTGCCTCGAGCCACGACACAGTAACAGGTTTTGCCACTACAATTATTTTTCTTGCCATGGGGTTTCCCCACAAAGGGACAGGAACAAGTACACCCAAAGGCAAATGTGGACACGACTGCAGAGCTCATCTGTTCCTTGGGCACAGCCACAGTACCTGACTTGGTTTAGGTTCCCCATCTCTCCCCTAGCAAAGGATTACGAGAAATGTGTTTTCAAGCCCAAGATCTGGCTCGCTCCACTTCCTGAAATACAAACTTCAAAGCCAAATCAGACTAGTTCAGTGTTAATTATGCCTCATTTCTTCATCGAAGGAAATGAAGGATGCAAATGATCTCATGTTTGGGGCTGTGGCAGGAGCCAAACATCCATCCTCAAAGCAGGTGATGCCTACATTGCACACAATCATGCTGGCATTCCTTGTGTTTCTAACACAGTTAAGTGACAATTTTTGAAGCATGCACCCCTTAGAAGCAACATGAATTAGTCACTCCTGGATGTTCTGACTGCTTCCAAGACTGCACCTTAATGCGAGATTAGCAGAATTACACAAACTCCACAATATAAAAACCCTCCCAGGTCTTTGGGTGAAAGGCCCGAGTGAGGATGAACAGCACCATTCCAACGCCAAGCTCCCAAAACAAGGACCCACAGAACAGCTCATCCACGGCTCTCCTCGGGCAGCATTACCCTCGCTCCTTTTGTTTTCCTTTCTAACCCCGAGACTCTCGCGGGCTGAAGTCAGAGAACAACATGTCATTGTTCAAGCTTAATGAGTCAACGTTAATTTTCCCATTGTTTATTTTAAGCCCCTTTCAAACAGCAACAGTGGCGTTAATTACGTCGAAATACTGTT
>VZUA01045074.1:0-13510 GCA_013401035.1 Horornis vulcanius
AAAAAGAGGGGGTGGAGGGAAGGTATATTTAGGATTTTTAGGGAAGGTATTTTTAGGATTTGTTTGTGTTTTCCATTACTCCACTCTGATTTTATTGGTAACAAATGGAATTAATTTCCCCAAGTCAAGTCCGTCTTGCCTGCAGTGGTAAAGGTGAGAGAACACTCCCTGCCCTGATCTCAACTCGTGAGCCTTTTTCTAGATCTTCTCTCCCCTGCCCAGGAGGAGGAGAGTGATGGAGCAGCTTGAGGGAACATCTGGCACCCAGCCAGGCTCAACCCATCCAGCTCACACCATAATTCACACAACCCCTGGGGACAGGATCACCTGCAGCTCCAGGGTCACCCTGACCACCACTGCAGCCTCTGTTTCAAATATTAAATTCCACAGGTAAGTCCATCCACAGGCAAAAGGCCCAAGATTTTGGTGCAGCTCTTCCTGCCAGGCTGGAGAAAGGGAAGGTTGGTGTGGGAAGCCTGTTCAGAAGCAGTTCATCTACCCAGGCCCTGCAGCCTGCACTTGTGAGATTTATTTAAAGTACCCAGCTACAGAAAACATCTCATGAATTCCTAGGGGCTCACAGTGTGAGCTTCTAATAAGTGAGCACTCAGGAACATTAAGGAAAAAGTTAGGACTTTTAAATAAACACTCAGGCTGAGCACCTGATTTATAAATATTCTGTTTAACCAAAATAAAAGCAGAAGCATCTCAGCTCCCTGGCCAGCCAAGCCCAAGTTCCAGCTGGGCAGGAAGGGCAGAGAGAATCTGCCTGCTCAATTACTCACAGAAGCTGTCCAGCAGGTATATCTCTTGAGTTAGTAACCCTTTAATCAAGCTAAATATTTTGATAACCCAGGATAAACCCACAGCACTTCATACCTCACATAGAGAGGGGGGTATCTTTCTACCAGGAGTAATCTGAAAGGGAACGTGACCAACAGAAATCAATTGAACTATCCCTTCCAATCAATTTCCAATACTAACAGCAATCTGAGCATTCCAGCTTTTTGGGGCTTATTTACAGTTTGAACCTGCTGCCTTGAACATGGGATATGCAGAAGAAAAGCCCTTCCTGAGCTGGAGAGCCCCAAGTTCAGGTAAGCAGGGCAGGACACAACACAGAGCAGTTCAGCTCAGTTCTTCTGCGTGTTCTGTGCTTCAAAGGGAGATAACAAAACCTAAACCCACCAAAATCTCTGCCTGAATACCCACAGAGGGGAGCAGGAGAGAGGTGAATGTTGCTACACATTGCACTTGACCTGCTCAGTGTCCCACGTGGTTTGTAAGAGGTGTTTTCAGCAAATACTATTAGCTCACTTTGTTTCCTACAAGGTACTGATTTCCAATATTTTAACAAATCATTTGAAACACTCTGTGATGTTTGTATTTATTGCTTGAGTAGATTGGAGGTCTCAGGTGCAGAAGCCTGCCTGGGGCTACGTGTCTCCTTTCACCAGGGACTTGATTAAAGGGAAAATCCAGACCAATATGTAAGAAAAATTTTACTGTTACAAGGAAACAGTTTGGATGAGAGAGATCAGAATTTTCTGCCTTTTGCAATATATAGCTCCAAAATTTCACTTGCTCTCAATAGTTTGGTGAGAAATATTGATTATAAGAAGAATTTGGTTTTCAAATGACTCTTTAATTTGCCAGACCTGACAGCCACACTATTCTCTGTGCTACTGCCTGAATGTGCCTTCTTCCTTTTAGCTCCCTTCCACACAAAATCTGACACCCTGCCTTATTTATTATTGACCCGTCACAGTTTGGAAACACAGTTTAAAATAAATGAGAGCCTGAATGCCATGGCTGTGGAGTTATTAAACTGCCTGGCATTGAGGAAATTGCTTTTCATAAACATCCTGAGCTCCTATAGCTTTTTTTTTTTTTTTTTTTCCCTAAAGTGTTTAATACAATGAGAGCCCAAGTTAATCTGAATCAGTCTTCAAACTGAATTGTTAATAAGAAAGGAAGATGTATTATTGTTCAATATTGAAAGGCTGATGTCAGAGGACAGAGCAGAGAAAGGAGTTTTCCATGTACAGATAATAATCTTTGTATTTGCTATCGCTTGGTGCACGAGCTGATCAGTGACAGAAAATGCCTCCACATTCTCAGCAGGTGAGGCCACGCAGAGGATGTGCATTTAATCATTCCTCCATCAGGGATCCCAACACCAGCACCCTCCTGCTGTTACCTGCTCACCCTGGCAATGCAGACAGTAACAGGTGAACAAAGAATAAAACAGTGATTTCCACTGTGTACTGGATGTACACAGAGGCACAAAAAATATCCTGGAGTTGTTAATTCCCTGTTAATCTTTCCAGCTGGGAGCACCCAGGCACGCCCTGTCTGTTCTAGGCACCAGAGAGGAGGGTACAAGGGTGGGTGCAATTCCTATGGGTTTTTGGAAAGCCAGATCCATCAGCCAGAGAGATGGCACATGGAGCATGTGAATCCCTCTACCAAAATCTAGACAAACCCATTAGGGATGCCCTCATGATGTCTGGGCACTCCAGTTTCTGTTTTAGGGCAGGCTGACTCGACCCCACTGCTCTTACTGCACAACACACACCACAGCTGAAGTTTAAAAAAGCTCCTTGAGCCCCTTCTGTGGGAAACAGCCAGAGCTGCAGCAGGACAGGGAGACCACAGGGTGCCCTGCCCTACCTGCACACTCAGCAGTCCCACTCAGAGATGGGATTTGTTTCTTGCTTGCACCATATATTCATGGTGCCCTTCAAAACACGCCTGGGCAGCCTCTGTTTGCCTCAGTCTCAACATCTCAGGGTCCAGACAAAGGCAGATTGATGAATCTCTTTCCTATCCTTACATCCAGTGCTCCCTGACAGCCTCACAGGCATGGCAGGTTTGTAGTTTCTCTAAAGTCTGACCAATTCTCCAGCCTGGCAAGGAGCTGCAGCAGCAGAACCCTGCCCTTTCTGCCCTTTGCTCTCAGCAGGGCTCAGAGGAACAGGGACCGTGGTCACCCTCCTCACCTCTAGTAGCCAATGTGGTACCAGGAAGGGCTCCCTGGAGAAGCCTTTACATCAGGTCTGAAAGAAACAATGAAATTTCCAGTCCTCATCCCGTTTCAAGGCCCAACAGGACAGAGGGATGGAAAGCAGCACATAAAAACCCAGACAAAACCCGGGCTGTCCTGAGTTCATTTACCCCGTGAGCGAGCACCCACACGATGCTAAAACACCAGCTGCCATCTCTTTAAGAGATGTTAAACCTGAGCGAATCCTCATCAGCAGTGAATTCCTGTTTGAAATGCCTCTAAATTGAAGAAAATGAGTATTTCTTTTTCCGACGGAGCAGCGACCCGGTCCCCCAATCGGGGTTGCTACGCAACCGCCTCCTGCACATGGCTGATAACACTCCCGGCGTTATTCCCCGCCTGACTGCGCCGTCAGAACAAAGCCCGCCTAATGAAGCTTTCAGAGGCTTCTTGGCTCTGCCTTTGACGGCTCAACACACGGGTTTTCCCTGCTCCTATGTGGCAGTCACAGCGGCGACACGCCGTCCCTTCCTGCCGGGGGTGCTCCGGAGCGGGATGGAGATGCGGGATGGAGCTGAGGGATGGAGGTGAGGGATGGAGGTGAGGGATGGAGGTGCCCGATGGAGAGCCACGGACTGCACTGGGAAGAGCAGAGCAGCCCCCAGCATGGAGAGCAGCCACACCTGCCACAGAGCCAGGCAGTGATGGGCAGGCCCTCTGAAATGCTGAGCCATCAGTATCACAGCCCAAGCCAGACACTCTCTGGTTCCCATTTCTGCCCTAACACCCTTGTCACCCCTCAGTGCTGCCTGCAGTTGTGGGGACAGCCAGGATGAACTTCCTCTGGCCTATAAAAAGAGGGCCAGAGGGAAGACAGCTCTCCAGGTTTAGCAGTTCATTCCCTTAAACCGCTTACAGATTTTTTTTAAGAATCTGCTGAAGTGAATGTGATGTGCTGGTCTCACACAGCACGTGTAGGCAAACCTAGGTGAGCTGGTGTGGCAAGAACAGCCACTGCTGGCAGGAGCAGCTTCATGCTCCTGAAAGACCCGAGGCTGGCACAGGCACATTTTGTAGTGCTGCCTCCACACATCCTCTGAGCACTGCCAGGGATGGTGATTCCACCCCTTGCCCAGGCAGCCTGTTCCACTCTTTCCATGAAGAAATTTTTCCTGTTCTCTAATTTAAGCTTCCTCTGGCACAACTCGAGGCCATTCCCTCTTATTTTGTCACTTGTTACCTGGCAGAATAGACCAACTCCCACGTGGCTATATCCTATCCTGTATCTATAAAGAGGGATAACCCCCAAACCTCCTTTTCTCCAGCCTGAACACCCCCAGCTCCCTCAGCTGCTCCCCATATTGTGCTCCAGACCCTTCTCCAGAGGTAGCAGATCTACCCTTTACCAGCTCATCTCCCAGGAGGGCAGGACACAGTGAAACAGCGTTTCCTTGGCCCTCCAGCATCTCATCTTAATGGGATCAGCCTCAATGGGCGTGTGGAAGTGACACAATCCTGGCGTGGCCAGGCAGGGTGGATGGGTGACAACACACGCAGTGTCAGCTTGCCAGAGTGAACAGACACACCACAAGAGCTTCAGGAGGAACAAATTCCTGTTGCCAAATGCTCCTTAGACAGCACATGGCTCTGGAAGAAGAGCTGGGGACAAGTGTTTCCCACACCAGCGAGCTGGGAGGATTCCTGGAGCTAAAAGCACAGAGACCCTCAGACACCAAAGCAACGTGAAGAGCAGCAACTGGGGAGATGGAGAAGGTGCCATCTGCTCAGCTAAAGAGAACCCAAGGAATCAGTCTTACTCTCAAAGACGTTAATTCTGCAAAGAGCCTGGTAAGAGTCGCAAGTGAGCACAGCAGCAGGGAATCCAAGCAGCCCTGCTCGAGGGGGAGGTTTTAACCAAACAGCCCACCTGGCCGCTCACCCGCTGACTCTGCCTTGCTGAGCTGAAGAAAGTGCAGCGTGGGTGCTTTTTTTTTTGTTTTTTGGAGACAAAATTGCCTAACAAGAGACAATTATGTGACATTACCATTAAAAGCAGTGTGTGACAAAAAAACTCTGAGCCTGTGTATCCTGAGGTCTGCAAACCCCTTTCTCTGCTTTTGTGCTAAATAGGTCTCATTTATCCCATTTGTTCTGTCCCAGCCAGGCAAAGCGAAAGTAAGGTTGATCGATTTGTTAATTACAGTAATTTTATCTTAAATAGAGACAGCTGAGTGTTCATCAAGTCACAACTCCGCCTGTTACCGAGAGCCCTACCCCCTGCTCAATAATTAGGGATAATGAGTGGCTCATAATAAATGCAACCCACAACAACACCCTCTGAGAGGGCGATGCAGAATCAGGAGGGCTATTAGGGAACCCCCAGGTCTATTTCTCCTTCTAAAGAAAACAGTGTAAAATCTTTAATTGTCTCTCTTGAAGCCCTGAGACAGCTCTGCCAGTTAGTTATAAGTAAAAGGTGATTATTGCACTTTGTGGCTGTGTTTGTGTCCAGAGAAGGTTTAACCAGAGTTACCAGGGCAGGTGAGGGTGGCTCTTTCCTCCTGCACTGACTGGGTGCACACAGAAAGGTCAGGTGGGAGGTAACACCAGTGGGTTATGGATAACCAGACTCCTTGGGAGTTTTAAAACTCTGGGCAAGGCTTAAAAGATTAGGTTTCAATACAAGGCACAAGCAGTCCGTGCTCAGCTTGGAGCTTCCGTCCACACACATGGACAAGCAACAATTATATTCCTCCTGAGGGCTCACCTCACCCTTCCAGCACAGAAAGGGCACGATGGCAAAAGCTGAAAGCAAGGGAAAGCCAACCTTTCATCCTCATCCTGCACAGCATAGGGAATTTCTGAAGCAGGTTTCTACTACAGCCTGCCAAGAGCAAGGTTTGGGATGAGTGAGGGGAGGGCAGCAGAATTCCTGTGCATCTGTGCCTCTTACAAACCCTGAAAAACAAACAAAATGACACACAACCCACAGAGGTACACCCTCACCCTCCATTTCTGTTGGGTTTCTTATTATTCTGCTTTATACCCTGGGTGATTACCCCTGCAACTTCACCAGCTAGAAAAGTGCAGATGGCCAAGATGGTCACAGGGATGAAAGCATCACCACTCCCAACTCCCTTCCAGGGACTAAGGAGAGAAGGAATACCCTCCTGCACTCCCATCCTTCAGATCAGGCCCTGGCCAGAGCTGGAGAGCAGAGCTTAGGGTGGAGAGAAAGGCTCCAGCCCCTTGAGCTCAGTGGGTCCTGCCAGGTCCAGGTCTGGGGGAAGGACCTTGGCAGGGGAGGTGTCACCGCTCCCCACTGTCCTGGGGAAGGACAACCAACACAAAACTGCTCTGCCACCACAAACAGCAAACCAACCCACACAAACCTGAGGCTGGAGGGACTAGAGACTGCCCAGGCCTTGGCCCAGCTGGTAAATCAGTGCAGCTGCACATCTTCTTTTCCAGTGACCTAAAACTTTGAGCTTCAGCCTCTATTTCCCCCTCACAAGGAGAAGACATGTGCAGCCCTCATGTGCAAACAGGACTTGGAGAGAACTTCAAGGTTCCATCCTCTCAGCATGCAAACCACAGATGTCACAGATGTCATTTGTCTTGTTTTCAGCACTGGGGTGTGCATGGGGTAAAGAAACATATTTAATCAAATGCAGTTGTGTTTTATTTACAACAATAGTTGCTGTCACTTTCTTTGCTCCAGAAAATGCATTTACTTGTGGCATTTCCCTCCAACAGCTGAAGCTCCACTTGTTCCTATGAAAACTCTATGTTTTTTGCAAATATTTTTCCTAAGGCAACTTTTAAAAAATTATTATTTTGATATTTCACCTTCATCCACAACTACATTTAACCAGCCTTTGCAAGATCCTTTGATGCTCTGTCCCTTATCTCAGCACAACATACAGTTGCATTCAGAATAAATCCTGGGCTCCTGTTCTGAGCCAGGGAGAGCTGTGTAATGATCAATCACAAAAGCCCTTGGGGATGGGAGAGATTAGCACTTTGATACTACTGAAGATGAATGGCTGGAATGAGTTTGATAAACTGGTGTTTTCCTCAGATAATTGCTCTGGAAGCTTTTTGAAGCCCCTTGGATCCTCCTCCCCCTTTCTTTTTGTGTCTGGGTAGGAGGGCACACCCTGCTTTTTCACCAGCACTGCTGGACAGGCTGCTGCACTGCTTCTAAACAGTTCTCAGTGGATTTATGCCACATTTCATCACCACTGAACACTATTAGTTGTGATTTAAGCAAAGATCCAGGCTGGATTCCTGTTATTCTTGGTCCAGCACCCAAATCCCTGAGCAGAGCTCAGCTGGGCAGGGCTGAGGGGGTGGGAGGGGGATTTCTCATGGGATATGGACACATTTCCTCAAGCTTAAATCTTGACCTGCTGCTCCTCTTCCTTCAGAAGTCACTAATCATTGGTGCTCACCTTCGACTCCCATCCACCTTTCTCTGGGCTTTTTATACCCAACACCAACCTCCTCTTCCTCCTCCTGGACCATCCTCCTGCAGCAATCCCACAGGATCAGCCAAAGAGGAGCTTCTCCTGAAGCTGTGACACAAAACTCCTGCCCAGCTCACTCAGTGCCCAGGTACATCCCTCCTCAGGCACAGGGCAAACCCTGCTGCCTTCACAGATGTGGTGCCATTTAACTCATTCTCAAGCACTAATGAAAATGGAGCCAAGAGATTTTATTGGTTTTTTTTTTATTGTTCTGCCAAATAAATGAAATTTAAATACAGAATTAAAAATTTGTAAAAAATAAAAGGTATTAAAAGCCATCCTTTCAGAGGGGGTTGCACATCACTGACTGAAAAATTTACACTTACTTTTTGATACAAATATAAGAAAAAAAATTAAAAAGCATTTCCATCATCAAGAAAGAGCTGTTTTGTTGGTTTTGGGTTTTTTTACATTTTCATATTGAAACCTGATATTTGTCTCATGAGAATCTCCCATTAACCTTGTTTTTCACAGCACTGATTCACATTGTTTGGTGTTCAAAAAACCCCACTCATCTGTAGCTCACAGCAGCAGTGATGCAGCCTTGACCCCTCAATACATATGGACAGAATAGTTGATAAACCAGCATATGAGGGGTAGAAAAATGCAGCATTGTGTGATTTGCAGAGTGCAATTCAGCTTGCAAA
Organism: Horornis vulcanius; assembly: GCA_013401035.1. NCBI lineage: Eukaryota > Metazoa > Chordata > Aves > Passeriformes > Scotocercidae > Horornis > Horornis vulcanius. The sequence goes on from VZUA01045074.1 coordinate 8,184, forward strand.
GGATCTTTGAGTGATACCTTTATGAGCTGGGTATTTCTCAGGGTATCACATCTCTGGCATTTGTTCCTTACCATCTTTACTCCATCACTGCCACCAAGAACTCCAGAAGGGATGCTGAATAGGTACCTTTGGTTTTTAGAGCCCCAGTTTCAAGCAGCTTGATCTTCCCAGAGACATAAATCACCCATTCTCAAGGAAAAGAATCAGGCTTTTCCAGGCACAATTTAAACCCTATAAAAGAGGCACCTCAGGAATTGTTGACGCCTGGGTCAGGGTTGGGAGGTTCTATTTCAGGTTCTTAAGAAGACATCTATGAAGGTGATCCAACCAGTCAATGCATCTGCATCATCTCAACCAAAAATAACAGACAGACTCTCTAATATATGAATAATTTTAAGATATCTGCACCACTCACACAGAATACACAAAAAGCTGGAAAGAATATGGCCTGTGCCTCACCTGTTCCTCAAGGATCTTAACCACCAAGAGGATTTAACCACACAGACAGAATAATCACAGAGTGAAGCACTTTTACAACAGAAACTAGGAGTCTGAGATAATAAGGAAAGCTACACTTCATCCTGGAGAAAAAAAAGGAGAGGAGGGAAAATTCAGATTGCAATGGAAACAAACTGCTCTACCAAAAGAAATAATACTGGAGATTTTCACTAGTGCAGCTGGGATTTGGCAAATGAAATACTTTGAGTGTACACTTGCAGGGCAGCCCTGCTTCTGCCACGTGAATAAATATCCAAGCGTGCTTAAAAACAGCATTTAGAGAAAGATGCCCAGGTTTGCAGGCAGGCTGAGTGTGTCACCCCTCACACTGCACAGTGGGGCCCCTCACTGAGGTATTTCAGCATCACCACAGAGGAAAGCAACACTTCTGCACTTCCCTCACAGGCACAGTCCTCTTGGAGCCGAGGCTGGGGGGTGATGAAGATGAAGATGGTGATGCAGCAGCAAGGTGTGAGTGTTCTGCTCTGCCCTCACCTGTCCAGCCCAGGTGACCACGCCGTGCTGAGTGTGATGGAAATGTGCAGCCAGAGCACCGAGGGCTCAGCTCAGTTCAGCCACCTCACATCTCAGGGGAGGTTTATTGACTTTTGAACAAACACATTCACACAGAATCTTCCACAAAGCAGTTCAGTTCACCTGGCCAGGTCGGATTACCAGCCTCACATTAACTCCAGGATATTTCCTGCATTGTCTCTTGGTATACAGGTTGTCCATCAAAATAAATGCATGTTTTACCCTCATCAGTGGCAATTTGTGTTTGCATACCAGCAGAGCTGTGTGGGACAGGCATCTCTCCTGTCACACTGCACATCTGAAAGGCTGCTCTATTTTCCATACCTTTTTTCAAGGAAAGTCACTTTTCTTGTGTTGCATATATGTATTTAACTGCAGTCATGAACTGCACCATGAGTTGATGTCACATCCCATCTGGCCTTTTTGGAAACACCCTCTTTCATTCTTCAAAGAACATAACAGAGGATCATAAACTCTTCTGGTGACATGCCACAGGATGGGCCTTACCAAAGGGATGTCCTCAGTACCACTGCAGCATTTGACTGTCTCTCCTCCAAAAGAAAGAGCAAATCCAGAATACACAAATCCCTTCCACCATATCCGAGACAATCTTTTTCTTCTTCTGCTCCATCTTTGCTGTACAACCACTGCAGCTTTGCCTTCAGGGTTTGTTTTGGGGGATATTTTGTTTAGGAAAAGTCATTCCCCCTGTAAACTCTGCTACACAATGATAACTGCTGCTTGTTTCCAACACTCCTGTTAGCACAGAGGCTCCTGTGCTCTCACTGCCAGCTGCTGTGCAAGCAGTTAATAAAGGTGCTCTTCCTTCCAAGAAACAGGCAGTGTCTGCTCTGACACTACAACAGGAAAGTCTCTGTTTCCACACCTTCCAAAAGCTGCAGCCAAGTGCTTTGTTTTGCTCATGTTTTCCTTAGAACATCCGAGGATAAGATGGGTTTTGCTTAATGATCCACTCAGCATGGGGGTTGATGTGGTACAAGTCCAAGAGGTAAGTGTCAGGGTCCAGGCAATGTTCACCTGTTAAAACAAGACATTCAGAATAAACCCACATTTTTAATATCTTTAGCCCTTTAGCTGCTAGATTTGTTTTTTGTTTGCTTTTTCCCCCACTAGGATTTGTTCACATTCATTTCTTATGAATATTTCATATGATAGCCTTTCAGAAGCACTTCCACAAATCTGAGGTAATGGCTTTGAGAGGAAAGAGGGTAGATGTACATTAGGTATCAGGAAGAAATTCTTCAGTCTTGGGGTGGTGAGGCAATAGAACAATTGCCCACAGAAGTTTTTTAAACTGTCTCCTGAAAGAAGCTGAGCATAAAAACTGGATATCAGAGTCCTTATTTCCAGCTACCATTTGTACTTACCAATATTGCCTCCCACTTCATACAGGAGCAAGTTTGTGCACTCCGTGGAGTTGTTACTGCAGGAAAAAAAACCCACACTGACAGTTAAATCTCTGCAAAGACAGGTTAGGTGGTTCAGTAACACTCCTTTAAAAGAACTGTTTGTGGTTCAGAGGCCAGCAATGATCAAAGAGGCCACGGTACAGAGACCTTGCTGATCTTCCTGCACAGTGCAGGACACCCAAAACTGGAACAAAAGCAAACAAGGCAAGCTGTTGGTGAGACAGCAGCTGACCCATATCCAGCCAGCTTCCCCTCCACCCTCCTTGTCTGGACACCTCCTGGGATGCAGGAGAGGCTCTGCCACCTCACCTACTAAATACAGGCTGCAGGAGCTGGGACAGAAAGGGCAGGAGCTTTTCTGTTCCTTTGTTGGGTTAGTTCAGCAATTCACCATGGGAGCACAGGAGGGAATTGCAGAGTTTATTTTAGGAAATCCCCACATTTACATAATCACGCTGGAATTACTACTCCAGGCAAATTATACAGGTGATGCTTTTCTGCAGGAGAGCTGGAGGGGGTTTGCTTGTCAGGGTCAAGGTTACTGCCTTTTCCCTTCCCTCCAGCAAGGATTCTGGAGTTCACTTGGTGTCCAGAGCCCAGAGGGGGCCACTGACCTCCTGACAGCCTGAGCACGGGGTGGAAGCACTCAGTGAGCTAAAATTTGCCTTCCTCACCCATCACCATTTCCTAGGCTTAGAACAGAGCAGCAGAGAACAGCCTCTCCTCATGACTCACTGTGCTTCTACCTCACCTCTAGCTCAAGATAGAAAACAGCAGGTAGACCACTTAGGATTTTCTTTTTTTTTTTTTTCTTTTTTCTTTTTTAAGCAGAGAAAAAGCCATTTACCACTTGAGGAGGTTGACAGTGTTAACAATATTCCAGCCATTCTGGCACAGGTTCTTCTGAAACTGCCTCAAGACATCAGCAACCCTGGTTGCATTGTTCAGGTGCACCTCCAGAGAGTCCTTCAGGAGGAGTGATGCGTGGACCTTCACAATCTTGGAAGGCTGAAAAAGGCAGGCAAAAAGAAAAAAAAAAAAAAAAGTGCTTGAACTCTTACCAGTCAAAACATTAATTTTCAAAATAGATTGGAGAGTGTGAAGAATTAAACCCGTCCAGACAGCTGTTCAGAGAATGTAGGCTTGTTTCTTACACACACAGCACGGGCTGAAAGCTTTTGGAAGCACCAAGGTGAGCATTAGAATAAATCATCAATGTTCCGGTGCTGAGGCCACCAGAGGAGCTCTTTGCTCGCCATCAGTGCGTGCTGCTGCTCTCTGCTGTTCAAACACAGCACTGACACGAGCTCGGATGAAAANGAACTCTTACCAGTCAAAACATTAATTTTCAAAATAGATTGGAGAGTGTGAAGAATTAAACCCGTCCAGACAGCTGTTCAGAGAATGTAGGCTTGTTTCTTACACACACAGCACGGGCTGAAAGCTTTTGGAAGCACCAAGGTGAGCATTAGAATAAATCATCAATGTTCCGGTGCTGAGGCCACCAGAGGAGCTCTTTGCTCGCCATCAGTGCGTGCTGCTGCTCTCTGCTGTTCAAACACAGCACTGACACGAGCTCGGATGAAAATAGGGTTTGTCAGAAGAAATTCTGGCAGGCTGCTCTGCACAAGTGTGAATGACTCTGAAATTCGTTTAAATTACTAGGAAAGGAATTTTGAGGTCTGGGTTGCAGGCTACTGAATTCCAGAAAGGTCCTTTCCAAAGAAAAGAAGCACCAAGTGATGTGCCATCTTAACAGACATTATGGAGCAAAAAGAAAATTAGGCAATTGCCTGAATTTATGCTTTATAAAATGAAGATGAGTCTGCCTTTTATCACACAGACATATCTGCACCAATATATGGGACACTCAGAGCTGTAAGAATTCTGCTCTTTATACAGGGAAAAACAAAATTTCTGCTCCTGATCTCTCCCCTGCTTTTAACCAAGTGTTTTGTAGCCTGAAACGTGTTTAGTGCTCTTGCTGTTGAGATCAGGTTTTGCCACAACCTGGCCAAAAGCATCTGGGAAATTGTTCCTCATTATTCTGCTCTTTTTTTGTCCCTCTTCCTCTTTCCAGGGGTATCACCCCTTTTATCCTTCTGAGTCCTCAGGAAAACATTTGACACTCCCACAAAGGGTTTTGTATGGATTTTTTTCCCCAAGCCCTAACTCACCTCTCCCTGGTTCTTCTCCACCTTGTCTTTATCAGCGTGAATCTTCCGCAACAAATTTTTAATTCTCTTGTCGCAGAACTGGTATCTTTTGTTGTTGCTCTCGTTCAGCTTTCTCACTTGAGCTACCAGAAAAGAGGAGACCTGGGCAGGGGAGAAGGGTGAAAACAGGAATTAAATCAAGAAGAGATGTCATTTAGGAACCTGATCATCACTTTAGCTCCTTAAATAGACAAAAACATCTCTACCTTGAGGACAGCCTTGGTATTCAGCCAGAGGTTTTGCTCACAGCTGTTTAATTCCTCTGAAATTTCCAAGGCTATCCCTTCCCTACCCCAATTCTAAGACACTGGTACACCATTCCACATAATCCCCGTGGAACTCACTGTCCAGAGCAGGTCCTGGTAGTGGATCATCATCCGCACCACGTCAGCCGCCCCCTCCGCCAGCTGCTTCTCCTTTCCCTCGGGGATCTTGTTGGGCAGCCCCTTGTGCATGAAGAGGTTTGGGGCCATCACTGTGGAAACGTTCCAGAGGTTCATTTTGTTGTTGTTTTCCCTGGCAACCACCTTGCTGAGAAACTCAAGAAGGGCCTGAGAAGAGGGAAAGAGATGTGAGCTGTCCCCTACTAGTAATGCTCAAAAAGAGCTACCATGGCAGCTGCTGGAGAGATCATTAATTAGCACTTTTT
>VZUA01045109.1:0-15127 GCA_013401035.1 Horornis vulcanius
AACAAGACAAGGTAAAATTGAATCAATCTCAATACGCTCTGGTGTGTTTTCAACACTAGCCTTGCTTCTTTGTTCTCTGCCATCTTTAATTACATTTCTTGATTGCATTTCAATACAAGGACCCTTCTCAAGAAATCCACAGTTCCTACAAGGCATTCTAATCCTCACTGGAATATTACACAGCAGTTCACCCCTTCTCCTACTCAAGCGCTGTAAGGTGACCATCTGAACTCCAACTCCTTCCATCTCTACAAACTGGTGGAGTCTACAGGTTGCCCAAACAGCCATTCAGGATGTCAAACTTTTCACACAACTCCACTCCCTCACTTTGCTATCAGTGAATTCCTTAACTTAAAAAGGCTTCTTGGAAACTAAAGAAAGAGCAGAAGCTCATGTGGAAAAGAGGCATCTGTATCCAAGCACAACACATCACAAATGTGGCAAACAGCAATTTTCCTGAAAATTAAAGGTCTGGTCAATAGTTAATAGGATTGCATAATTAAGTGTCATTTGGGATTTCTCCAAGTTGCTTAGCAACAGGTGAGCATGGTCAAAGCCACAGACCATTTATCTAGATGGAATAACCAGCTCTAGAAGCAGTTACTGCTGCTATGGACAAGAAAGAAAAAAAAAGTAATGAAGAAAATGCCCAGTTGGTCTCTAAGAGATATGACATAGACAAAGTTTAACAACAAAACAACAAATACAGTTAATTCCAAGACTGCATACATTTTACATGACTAGCATCTGCTCTGCAGCTGACTAAGCAATACAAGAAGAAAAAACCAAAAACCATGAGGCTGGTACCTGTGTGAACCATGATACAAAACATTAAAGTGAACAATGGAACACAAGCTAAACTTACATGCCATGGAAAATTCCAGGCCCCATCTCAGCTGAGGATTTATATCATCACATCAGCTTGCTCTCAAGTAGGAAGAGTGATGTTAAGTAAATCTATTTAAAACACAAAGACTGCAGATACACTGAGATACCCTTATTTTAATATAACCTTAAATATCCAAGAGGAACAAAGAAACCCAAAACAATCCAGTTGTTGACCTGAGCCTAAATTATAGAGCCGAAAATGCACCTCAAATAAGCAGGCAAATGAAGTCCCAAAACACTAATCAGCTTTAAAAAATAGGTCTCATTACTTGTCTCCCACTGGATGCAGAGGCAGACAATGTCACTGGCACAGTGTCCCAGCAGCACAGCCTGTATTTCAGACACAAACCATTACAGCTGCCTACTTATAACCAGTTCATTTTTCTGCCTTTTGACAGATTCAGAGGTGAAGTATTCAGCTTGGAAGAAGTTATCTTAAGTCAGCACTATTCCACAGGAGGCAAGATGCTTGGTAGCCACAGTCAGTGGAAGTTCAATGATGGGATAAGTTATGCAATAAATAAATATTTGAGGATCAAACTGGGACAAGTTGTGAAGTTACCAGCATTCAATTCTTACTAGCACCTCCAGGAACCATTGAGATAGTCTGTAAGATGAATGTATTCACCAGGAACTTCCAGAAGCAGGCACTTCACAGCAGTGTGAATGAAGACATATCATGCAGACAGAGGAGCTTTTAATAATCTTCCAAACCAACACCTAATAAAACACAGATCTAGACTTAGCACAGCTATTTCTCCTTTCATTTGTGACTCATCTCCACTGTATGACCCACACAACCTACAAAGACAGGCAGTGCCTACATTCAGAAGACACTTGAGGTGTTACAGGGAACTAGAGCCTAAAAAAATAATCACACAGCAACCAGAATCACCAGGCAAACAGCTTTCTCCCTGCTTAATTATTCAGATGCAACAGAAAGACAAAGCAATACCTGAGCCCCTTCTGAAGTTTTAAGGCACACTGACAAGGGACATTCTAGAAAATCCATATATTACAACAACATATGGATAAGAAAAATTAAGTTAGAAGCTTAACTATTTTCTAATCAAATAACTCAAGCAATCAAACAAAATTTCAGCACAACAAAAAAACCATTTTCATCACAAGATTAAAAAAATAATTCAGAATTACACTCAGCACTGCCCATCCTAGTACCAAAAAAACCCTCTGCTTGCCAATGGCAGATGGGAAGCCTTAGTCAGCAGCAATGCACAGCCCTTCAAACACTGGGGGAATACAAATAAACAAACCAGCAATTGCTGAAGAGCTGTCAGCGTAGATGTCTGCCTGTGTTTTTGCTAACAAACCTATGTGTGATCCACAAGTTGGTGGATATGATGGAGTCTGCCATTTTTTAGACAAAAACCAGCGCTTCTTGTGTTTTTCAGCTCTACCAAGCAAGAAAGAGACAAACTGAAGACTTCTAATGCTTTCAGTCAGAATCTAAAAGACAAGAGATTGTTTTGGAGAAATGTTATTTTCCAGGGCATTAAGCTCAAAAGCAGATTAAAAACACAAAGATCACCTGAAGTGTAAGTTAAAGTATTTGAAATCAGCATCTGTACCCCTACAGTAAGAGATAAACATTCATCTGGGTAAGGAAAATGATACCAGACACTATTCCTGTGTCTAAGAACATAAAGCTTCAAAGACAAACAGCAAATTAGGTCCTGTTTACAAGAGAAGAAAAAAATCTAATCCAGAAGAATCTTGAAAACTTGCTATTAAAACTACTGATATAGTAAGAAATTCTCAACAAGGTGTTTGGGGTTTTTATTCATCCCTCAAAACATTTTGCCTTCCCTGGGTGCTGAGCTTAATATAGTGTGGGTTTGGGTTTTTTTCCTTCCTTTTTAAGCTGTTTCACCTGGCTCACAGGTTTCTCCTTGATACCATTCAATCACCACTTCCATTCAGCAGTTACCTGCTGCAGCATTAAGCCAAGGTGATCTGTCCCGTGCCTAAGGAGCAACACTTCATATCCTCACAAAAAGAGAGCTCTATTGCATTTAGCACTACAGAAAAACACAGGGCCCTTATGATTTGAGAGAAGTCCAAAAGGCACTCCTCTCCAAAATCTGAGTTCTCTGAAAACTCAACGCCTTGAGAATTCCCAGAAATATTCCCAGAAACATTTTTAATCATCTTAAATCAGATTATCCTAAATGTGCTCTCAAACATGGGGAAGGACTTGCCCTTCCAAGTGAACCTATTTCAACCTCACTTACCCCTCAATTAGAAGCAATGTTTCTCTCCAAAATTACATTTTAAACGCACAAATTTCATCCTAAAGGGCAGTAGGATATTGCTGAATGGTTTGTTTACTCTTTCTTTAATAAAAAATAAGTTAGCTTTCTGCCTATACTGCTCTCCAGACCGCTTCATGATAAAGCAGCTACTTTAGACAGAGTGATTTTGTCATTAGAACAGGTTTTGTTTTGACATCCAAGAGCTGCTCCAACATCTCGATGAAGTTGGCAGCAGGTCCAGTCATCTTCTCTTAGGTCTGCAAATTTTCCATTTGGCTCCAGTGCAGCCTCTTAAAGTAAAAAAGCAAAAGTTACTCATCAGCAGTCTGAAGAGGCAGATCAGAACCCTGAGCTACACCAACACTACAGCAAAATTCAAGCATAATGCCACTCAGATTAGAATCACCAAGATTAAGATTCAGAATATTTTCTGCATGCCAAGCAACAGATAACTGTAAAGAGAATCAACTCTTTCACCTCCACCCGCTTAGGTTACAGAAGACACTTAAACTTGATGTATCAGCTGTATCCTGGCACTCAGGACTGACCCATCACAGCACTGTTACATTAAAAACAAAACAAAGTCAGCCCAGCAGCAGCCAGGAAACAGCACAGGGCAGAGCAGGTGAAAATGGAAGATGGGCACCAGCATTTTCCAGTGCAGTGCTGCACATTTGCCTCAGCAAGGAATCAGGTTCATCACAGATCACTCCCACATAACTGACAGCACCCAGGCTCCTGCTCTGAAAGCAGCACTGCACCAGCCATGTCTTCCTGGAAGAGGTCCAGACTTAATATAGCAAAACTGGGACCTCCAGCCAGTACAACACTCACTGCCTGCAAAGTTTAAGGATTCTTTTACAGCCCCTGAGGATCAGACTTCAGTTTTTCTTTTTAATTACTCAATAAGGTAGCTTAAGGTTATCAAGTCTACTAGCAGGTACCCCAGGAAGTGAAGTAATTACTTCAACTCTGCAGATTTTGTATAGGCAACTGTAAAAAAAAAATCACCCAGTCTTCTAGAGCAAACTATCACTTTTGGTTTTGGTTTGTTCCAAGCAGAGTAGACTACAGCCAGCACAGCAACTAGCACCACCCTGCTGAAGTCCTGCTCTGCTTGGATTTCCTCTTTGATTATTCTTCAGTCATCACCTTAGTCAGACAAAAAGGCCCAGGTGCTAATATTAAAAGCTAGAATCATGTTTTCTAATTCAAACAGGCCAATCTTATGAGTGCTCTCTCATCAAGTCCTCCTGTTTTGAACACAAACACCAAGATGCACTTAAAGCAACATCACCTTTATTTCCCTTGCAGTAGAAAGTGTTGCTCTGTATGTTTGCCTTACAATTTGCAAGGTGAAAAATAAAGCTCTGAAAGCAAAGAATTTGATGCTTCATCAAGTGCATAAAGATTCTGTTTAAAATTCAGACATTCAAACTCCATCAGTTGTGTGGAACTCTACTGATGCTGTTGTGCCAGCAGCAAAGCGGGCAGCAGAGCAGTGGTCTTGCCATCACAGCAGAAACAAATCCTCTTGTGTGCTTTTGTCGTTTCTCAGACTGCAAATGCAAAGATTTCCAACAGAAGATCCTGATGGGCTTGGCACATATGGACTAAGTCTTGTCCACCAGGTTTTCTACTTTAATTTTAATTACGCTTCCCTACCTTCAGCTTAAGGAGACCACACTTGAAAGAACAAAATCTAGCAAAAAAAGGGCAAATTCACACCAGTCAGCAACTGGGGCCACTCTTCACCCTCTGATGTACACAAGATTAAGGTTTTTGAAGATTGATATTTATAAAATTATGATATACATTTGTAAAGGTTCCAACATTGATTTTTTTTCCCTAACAGACTTTGTACAGTTACACTTTCTAGCAGGTTTTAGTAGTGCCTTTCAGGCAAATCAGTCCCTGCAACGCGTGATGCTGTCAAAAAGGTCGTGAGATCTCCATCATAAAGATAAGGATACAAGACTTTAAGCACGTGAATACTTCCAGCCAACCATCAAATTAGCTACATATGCCATCCACTAAGCTTTTTTTCCTTTAAAAAAAAAAAAGCCAGACTTACAACTTTACATCATTACATATGGTGCCTGGATCAGCCCAGGAAAGGTGAGTTCAGTTCACAGGATGAGAAGATGCTACCATCAGCATCATGGAAGTATCACAGAGCTATCTAGCAAAACGGTTTGGCTTATTCTTTACAGACAGAGAATAAGAAAAGCGAAAATCTGGTCAAAGAGAAGAATATCAGGAAAGGTCTGAAATGCAGTTTTTGTATGTCAACTTCTGCACTTCCCTTTATGACATCAATCTAACAAGCCTTGTTACCTAAAAAAAAAAAACAAAATCAAACACACCCCTCCTCACGTTTGATTTATGGCATCTGGAAGCATCAGCTTCCAAAGCTTGATAGCAGTGACCAGATTTCCTAAAGCTGTCACTCCTGGCTGTGAGAGCAGAGGCTTGCCAAAAATAGCACACACTGGAAACATGGCGGCTTGCTGCAAATGCTGCTTTCTCCCGACGGTGGAACAAAAAAATCCTTTTTTTAGTAAAGAGTACTTATTATATACGTGCAAGCCTTAACATAGAAGGTCACCAGGTAAGCCCGCTGAGAACTAGGAACACACTAGAGCATCCAGATCAACACCAGGAGGTACTGGAAGATGTACCGAAACCTTTTCTCTGGGGTTTTCTCCAGCACGTACATCTGGGGCCTTACAGGATGCTGGAAAGTCTCATTACAAGCACTACTTCGCATTTAAATCTTAGCTTAATCTCGGATTCAGCCAAGGTCATGCGGTAAACCAGGATAAGATCCATGCTCTCCTGCTCGAATTATAACTTCCTTCACCTATAAAGTTACACCAAGGGAGCCACCTCGAGCTGATACCCAGGTCCGGACCGTGCGAGCACCCAGCGCTGCCCCTCAATCCGCAGTTACAACTCACTATTGAGCGGGAACACCTCGAGCTTTGCGTGGGCTCCTCCGCGGCCCCACCTGCCCAAAACAAAACCCAAAAGCAAAGGGCGAAAAAGCCTCCCAGCCTAGAAATCCGAGAACAAAGCTCGACCCGCACACCTCGCCTCGCACAATGCGGGCCCGCGAGCAGCCGATCCCCCGCCGCCCCCCCTGCCCCGCACCGCTCCCGCCGGGAGCTCCGGGTCCGCCGCGGCACCGGGAGGTCGGGCGAAGGCTCCGGACCCCCACGGGGGCTGCGCGGCCGCGGGTCAGGCGGGAAGGCGCCCGCCACAAAGCGCCGCGGGGACCGGGCGGGTCCCACGCCGGGCGGGATGGAGGGGGGAGGGGGGCGCCGGCAGCGCCGTCCCGCACAGCCCGCGGCCTACTGAGAGCCGGGAGCGCTTCGGAGCCGGGGCGGTGCGTGCGACCCGCGGTTCCCCTGGGGAAGGCGCGGCCGCGCCGGTGTCTCCCTGCGCCCCCCACCCCCCTCACCTGCGGGCAGAGCGGGACGGGAGCGGAGGCGCCGCTTCACCACAGGGCCCGGCGGACGAGAAGCGCCTCACGCAGCGGCGTGCTCTGCCGCCGGCTACATATATCCGGCGTGCAGCCTACCCCAGTGGGCGCGGCCCAGCCAGTCAGAGAGCGGCGCTCGCACTCATTCGGATGCCGGTTGGCCCACAGCCGTGAGGAGGCGGGCGGAGAGCTAAGGGGCAGCTCAGCCAGCCAACCATGCGGCGGCGCTCCGCGGGGCGATGAGCGTGACTGACAGACGGGCAAGCCAATGGGCGGTGGGCAAATGCTGATAGATTTGCCCTTTGGCCAATGGGACGACGCTCCCCGCGCCAGCAGGCGCGCAAGGCGGCGCGCGCCGGACGCCGCAGTGTGGTTGAGCCGCACTGCAGCGCCCTTGAGAAGGTGCTGGTAAACCCCGTTATAGATGGGGCGGGCCCCGCGGGGAGGGCGGCCAATGGGAGGGCGCGGCGGGCGCTGACGGACAGGTCCCCGCGGCGGGTCTTAAAGGGGCAGGCGGCGGCCACGCGGGGCGGTGTCCCGCGCTCCGCACCGCCCCCTGCTGGAGGAGGGCGGTGCTAACATGGCGGCGGGGCCATGTGCGGGGCTGAGGGGGCACCCAGGGCACGGCCCCTCACGGCTGAGGGCTGCGGACCCTCAGCAGTGAACAGGCAGCGGCCTCCCGCTTTAGCTGTGTCTCCAGAGACTGCTTGGTGCTCACCTGGCCCACGCACCTGAGAGAAAACCCAGTGGGGGTGGGCAAAAGGAGGTGCTCACCCAAGGCTGCACCACCACACACAGCTCCGGCCGCTGACGTGAAGCAGAAGGTGGTGGTCACTGAACCCTGCCCAGGAGGCTCATCCAGCTGCTGCTTTTCCCTCACAGCCTCTGAGCGAATCAGACTCAGCATCACCTGCCCCAGAGGAAAGACAATCCAAGCAGGAGCGTTTTCTAACACACCCTCAGAGGAGGAGAAAGGCCTGGAAATTCTCAGATCCTTTTGCTCATCAGCAGGTGCTGGTCCAGGGACACTGGAGAGCAGGAGGGAATGGGAGCAGGCAGTGAGCCAGAGCTAAGCAGCATCCAGGCAACCATAGCTTTCCATTTGTTTGTGTCACGTCCCATCCCACATGTATCTCTGACATGAAGCACTCAGAGATAGTTTTCACCCTATAAAAATGACTTCCTGCCCACCACCACATCCCTGAGCGCTGCCTAAACCCCTCCCTGCCATGCCTTGCAGCAAGAGATACAGACAGTGGATTGGCGTGGGGCCACGCTCAGCATTAATATCCTCCCCCAATATCTCCTGGCTATTTTTAGCCTAAGCAACGCTGCAATCTGCCAGTTCATAAATCAGCACTGCAGACTTTTACAAAGTTTAACGTGAGCCCAGTCACCCAGCACAACAGCCCGTCACAAATAAACTCTGCCAAGGGGATCCTGGACATCTCTCTGCAGAGCAAGAGTGGAGCAGGGAATTATTAATTTATAAAACCATCGGTTCAGCAGCAGCATCCTGTGCACCGCAAAAGAAATGCTCTCACCCTCAGCTGGTGTGGCAGAAAACAAGAAACACGCTGGTTACATTCCCTGCTACACGTTGGGCGCTTCAACAGGAAGATGGTGAAACCCAGCGAGTGGTCAGCAGTGAGTGTCACACACACCACAGCTCTGCCAGCTCTTCTCAGCACTGATTGTGGTGCTCTGTCCCCTCTCCAGCTTCCCTGTGAGAGCACCTGAGCTGCTCCCGGGCCCTGCCACAGCCTCTTCCACCTTGACTCAAGTTTTTCAGAAAGGTGCTCATTTTTCCTTTAAAGGACCATACAGCCAGGCAAGGAGAAAAAAAAAAAAAAAAAAAAAAAAAAAAAAAAAAAAATCCAAAAAAAAAAAAAAAAAAAAAAAAANCTATTTGTCCGTGCTGATCCTTAGCCTGGAAGCGAGCAGAGCACCCTTATTGGAGCTCCACACGGAGCAGCCACCATCCACCCAAACGCTCGCCCACCGCTTTTTCCTTCACCCTCCGTGGCATCCCCGCCTCCCGAGGCCGGGGCCGGGCCTGTCCCGCCCCTTCCTCCGCGCGCCCGCAGCCGCGATCGGGGATCCGCGAGTGCAGCTCCGCCATGCCGGTGGGTGCGGGGGGCCCCCGGGCCTCTCTGGGGCCTCTCTGGGGCCGGGGGACGCGGCGGGGCAGGGAGGGCACTGCCCGCTACCGGGAGCGGCCGCGGGGCTCCCCTGAGCCTCGGTGCTCCCGCAGTCCCCGAGGGGCTCTTTCAGCCCCCCACCGGCCTCCACAGTCCCGGGAGGCTCCTCCAGGCCCCGAAGCTCTCTCAGCTCCTCAGGGCTCCTCCGGTCTCCCCAGGCTTCTCCAGCCTCTGGAGCTCCCCCAAACGCCCCGACTTTCCCAGTCCTCGAGGCTCCTCCAGCTCCCCAAGGTTCCCCCAGCCCTCGGTGCTCCCCCAGCCCTCCAAAGCTCCCCCAGCCCTCCAAAGCTCCCCCAGCCCCACAAAGTTCCCTCAGAACTTGCAGCTTCCCCCACTCTCCCAGAGCTTCCCCAGCCCTAAATTCCCCCAAACCCCAGCCCCGCCCAACTGCCCAACTGCCAGGACACAGAAGAGCAGCATTGATGGGACCCTCCTTCCCCCCTGCCCACACACCTTCCAAAAGCCCCCAGGGCCTTTGGGAAATAAAAACAAAGAACATGGCAATTACACTGAAGAAAAACCTAATGGGAACCTCTGCCCCAAGCTCCTTCCTGGGTGAATGATCCCAAGAGGGTTTTAGCCTCACAGTGGCAGGGGGCACATGGTAGTTTTGAATAGAAGGAAATATGGGTTGCAGGTAAGAAATGAGCAATAGCTTTACTTTCCTTTTTTAAGGAAAGTAAAAAGCATGTGCAGGAGAAGGAAATCAGGACCCATCTGATGCCAAAGGTTGAAGGCAGTCGTTAGTTACAGGCAAACAGCATTTTATTGACCCAGTGTTGCTCACGAGTAGTGAAGATATCACTGGGGCCCCAGTGGAGTGGAGGGATGAAAAAACAGCACTAATGGTCCTTAAATTTCTGTATTGCTTATATTTTTATTATGTTGGAAACCAGAAGCCTTGTAAACACGAGAAGATTAGGATGGGGAGGCACTGAGAACCTCGCAAACTTGAGTCAGGACAGGAGTAGCTGGAGGCAGGAGATTTCCTTCTCCTTGGCTCCCCTGGACAAGCTGAGTAAGTCCAGCAGAGGCCATGGAGATGGTGATTTGTGCTGACTCTGGAGGTAGCCACACACTCTCCAAAGGCCCCTCAGGATTATGCTGTGGGAGACAGCACAATGACACCGTAGGGAGGAGTGCCAGGAGTTCTCAGTTTTGCTGAGGATCTCTTAGTGGAGTGTGTATGGTCCTTTTGGCTTGGGAGGCTTTGAACCCACCTCACCAAGGAAAAAGGCAAGTGTGGAGTGCTCATGGTGTATTTGCAGCTGTGCTCTCCCTGACCTCTCAACTGCTTCTTTCCAGAAACACGAGTTCTTCGTGGACATGACCTGTGAAGGCTGCTCCAATGCAGTCACCCGTGTCCTGCAAAAGCTGGGAGGTGAGTCAGTGCTGGGTGTGGGACAGCCAGCTCCAGGGCAGTGCCCTGGGGTCCTCCATCCTGAAGGATAACGCTGTGGGTAAAAGTTGAAAGTTGAAAACTTCTCCTTGCTCTGCTCTGTTCCTGCTCCTTAGCTGGTAACAAGTCACTGGTTGTGTGACCCTTGGCAAGTGTCAAAGGAGGGAGGAGCTGCCATGGCTGCAGGAGGCTGTGAGTCACCAGGGCCTCACCCTGAACCTTCTGGGAAGGACACTGGTAGACCCCTGCTCAGGCTGCCAGAAGGAAGGGAGGTGAATGTCCTGCTTGGCCTTGTTTCCAAGGAGGCCTGGGGTGTCTCTCTTACTTCCCAAGATGTGTCATCAGCAGTTACAGTGAAGAGCTGCTGAGCAGAGCATTTGGTGGTTGTCTGTGTAGCCTGTTTTTAATACCACCTGGAAAATTATAACCCATGTCTCCTGTTTGCTGGCATTTCCAAAAGAGAGGGATCTGGCCTGCTCCAAAGGAGAACAGTTTCCAGTCACCAAGGCAAAGGCCTTGCAACTTCTTCCCGACCCCATTACCAGGCTGTGACAATCCCATTTTCTCTGTGTGGTTGTCAGCACATCCATCACTCTTCAACAGGCTGGCCAATATCAGCCTCATGTGATGATGAGGTGTAGCTCTCAAAGCTGATTTATACTTACAAGTTTTGTGAAAATACATAACTGGATAGAGACTGCACGTCCAGTTCCTCTCACTGGAATGAGAGTGGTTCATCTTTATTAGGCACTGGGAAATCCACATGGTAAAATGTCTTTTCCCTCCTTTTACTTCCAGCTGTTAGGTGGTACTACCAGTTTAGGCATCTTGTCCTGAGCCTTTCCTAACTCTATCCACACTAAACCAGAGCACAGACTGAGCTGGATGGAAATTTTAGTGGTTGGTTTGAACTCAGCTCACCCTGGTTCCTACATGAGTGATTGTGTTGATCCAAGGTGGGGTGAGCAGATTAGAGCAGCTGAGAGACTGTGGTGCCTAATGTGGAGCTAGAGCAGATTTGACTTCCTTCATAGCACTGCTGGCAGGAGACACCAAGTTGGATTTGCTGGCTGGTGATGGCATCAGAATGTGCTGGCAGGAGATAAATGTCCATTTTACTGATGCCCTGGGGAGCACAGATGTGTGGAGGTGAGCTTTCCCTGTGCTTACACCATTTGGCTGCTTCTAAGTGTGCACATTTTCTTTTCCTCTTAGGTGTCAACTTTGATATTGATCTGCCCAACAAGAAGGTGTGTATTGACTCGGAGCACAGCGTTGACACCCTGTTGGAAACCCTCAAGAAGACTGGAAAGAATACTTCCTACCTTGGGGAGAAGTCTGCACAGTAGCCTTGCCTCGTGAGAAGTTAGGTATATACCAGCTGTATCCACTGTGGAAGAGAGACATCTGAGCTTTTTCCATCTCTCCCAGTAAAACAGGCATCTTCCTGGAAAGCACAAATTTAAAAAGACCTGCAGGTCCAGCTTTAGCAAACCCCTCATATCAGAGAAGCAGCTGGAGCACACACAGGGACCCCTTATTTGGCACAGCCTGTGTGATCCCAGCCTTGGCTGTAGTGGAGAGGTAGAACACAGCCTCTGTGCCATTCCCAGGTCAACCTAGAGTTTGCCAGAGCCTATTGTGCATGAAAACAAATCCCAAACACACTTAACAGCTGGCCAGAGAGAGTGGTGGGCCCAGCAGCAGCAGGGAGGGCAATGGGACACCAAGACCCCTTTGGGTGTGTGATGCTGTGGGTTGGCTCCTAGCACAAGGACCTCCAACAGCTGATTCTCTTGATAAGGCTGTTAATCCTCCACTACACTCAAGGATGGAAAAACAGCAGCTCCCTGGATGTAAAATCTTGGGTTTCAAAACAGCTCCCAGTACACACATTCCCTGGCCAACTGTCTACTCCAGTGACAATCTGAATGTTGCAGCCTGTCAATTTTCCCAGAATTCCAGCATTATGAAGACATGTACAAAATTCTGCTGACTGTAAAATATATTGGCAGACAAGGTTCAATTTCAGTGGAAAAGAATAAAGTGGGAGAGGGCTGGCCACTCACTGCATGTATTGTTCTTTAGTGTACAAAATTTTTACATGGCATCTCCTAAGAATTTGTTTCTGTCAGTGGAGCTTTCTGATCCAGTGACCCTTTTTTTTAATGGTCTAGTTGGATCATCACAAATACCCAGCACAGATGCACTGAAACCAGTTCATGCTGATTTAATTTCCAGTCAGTAAATTAAATCAGGGATTTATACCAGCTGGAATTAAACTGATACAAGAAAGANCACCTTCAGGGACCAGCACTCTCCTTCTCAACCTGCTCTGCATTAGAGACTCCCCCCAAACCTCCCGCCCTCAATATCCAGTCTACCTGAGCTCTCCCAAGCCAATAAATCTCAAACACACAAAAGACGGAGAGGAACGAGCTTTCTTTATCAGCCCGGCCCCATCCGCACGGCTCTCCCCACCTCCCTCCCTCAGCTATTTGTCCGTGCTGATCCTTAGCCTGGAAGCGAGCAGAGCACCCTTATTGGAGCTCCACACGGAGCAGCCACCATCCACCCAAACGCTCGCCCACCGCTTTTTCCTTCACCCTCCGTGGCATCCCCGCCTCCCGAGGCCGGGGCCGGGCCTGTCCCGCCCCTTCCTCCGCGCGCCCGCAGCCGCGATCGGGGATCCGCGAGTGCAGCTCCGCCATGCCGGTGGGTGCGGGGGGCCCCCGGGCCTCTCTGGGGCCTCTCTGGGGCCGGGGGACGCGGCGGGGCAGGGAGGGCACTGCCCGCTACCGGGAGCGGCCGCGGGGCTCCCCTGAGCCTCGGTGCTCCCGCAGTCCCCGAGGGGCTCTTTCAGCCCCCCACCGGCCTCCACAGTCCCGGGAGGCTCCTCCAGGCCCCGAAGCTCTCTCAGCTCCTCAGGGCTCCTCCGGTCTCCCCAGGCTTCTCCAGCCTCTGGAGCTCCCCCAAACGCCCCGACTTTCCCAGTCCTCGAGGCTCCTCCAGCTCCCCAAGGTTCCCCCAGCCCTCGGTGCTCCCCCAGCCCTCCAAAGCTCCCCCANAGCTGAGCTGATAGTGATGTGTGTGCAAGAGATCTGCATTGTTTAATAGCTGACAGCAGATTTAAAATCCGCAGTTTGTATCATTTGAGCAAGCTCTCGATGCTTCTCAGAAATTGTTTAAAATCATAGCTGTAATCAAATAACAACCCCTTCTCAACAGAGGAAGGCATGCTCTGATGTGATCAGTGCCTCAAATCGTTTTCAGTGTATTTCAGTTTCCTAGCATTGACTGCAAGGATTGTTACAGCTTGCAGGGACTTGTTGGGCTATGTGTCAAGTGCCTGCAGAATTCAACTATTACAGCAAAGTCAGTCTCAAATAATGGGGATGTGTCTCTTTTCCTGGCCCAGTTTTCCCATTTCTTTCCTTATATGACATCAAGGCAGCCGGTGAGTCAGTTCAGCTGGCCAGCGTGGCAGAACATTTCTCTGGATGCCTTTGTTTTCCTGTTGATTTTTAACTGAAGCTCTGACTTACCCAAGAAGGATCTTAAGATCCAAAACAAAGGAGAGCAGGGGGCTGGACTGCTCTTGCAAGATCACTTCAGCAGTCAGGCTAAAAATCCACTAAATTAAAATTTTGCACAGGGAATGTCTTTAGGGGCCCATCTGTAAAAGGAGGGAGGGAAGTTGCAAATCCTTGGCTCTGATCCATAGATTTCCTTTGGCCCTCTTCCTGCTTGACCGGCAGAGGGCATCTCTGTATAACGTTATCTCCTCTGGGCCTTGATGTCCTTTTCCATTTATTTATATGTTTATTTATTTATTTGCTTTGCAGGAGCTCAAACATTACTTCAGCAAAGAGATGTTTTAACTGTCTGCATGTTTCCTAAGTTGCTGTGTCATCTCACCTTTGCCAGATGTTGGGAAGCAGAGGGCTGGCGGGAGGAGACAGCTGGGCCTCCACCTCTAGAAGTGGAGAGGTCTGGAGGAGGAGGTTATGTGCTGTTTCTAGTCCCACAGTAAATTGAGGCACTGCTTTTGAGTTTCACTGCATGTCTGTGTGTCCTGTGTGTCTTTGTACTGCTTTGAGTGGTTTTCTGTGAAAGAGGCGGCTCTTAGGGGCTGAGAACTCCCCTTTTCATGGAAGACTGGTCTCCCAGGAAATTGCAGCTATCCTTAGAAGCTGACTGCAACCTCTGCCTGAGGGACACGTCTCAGGAGAACTGTGCTTGAATGTCACTTAGATTCAGGGAATCTGCATCTTGAAAGTTGTTTATCCATCACAGAACAAACAAACTTTCCATTTTAGGATACAAGTGCTGGGAAGAAGGGACTTTTGCAGCCCCTGTGAATCAAGGATAACCAAGTGTCCATTTGAGCTCAATGTGGATTTGAGGCACAAGTGTGCAAAAGAGAATGCCTGAGCTAATGAGAAATACAGAGGGATGGAGGAAGGAGAAGGGTGTGGGCATATCCAAGGTCTCTCATTTCCTGGCCCAGTGACCAGTGTTCTGGCCTGTACTGTTGCTTTCATTTAATTCAGGTTTTCAGCCCAGTGCAGGGATTGCATGTGTGTGTCCCAGTCTGCTGTCTCTTGTTTCACATGAGGCATGTGACCCACGCTACTAATAACACGGGGCTTGTTCTACAGAAAGGAAAAGCAGCTAAAATTTGGAGGAAAAGATTACTCTGTATTTTAGAGATTTTTCATAACTAATTTAGATTAAATTGCAGTTTTGACATAACTACAATTCATTCTTTCTTAGAGTAGTTTACTGCTTCAAAGTCCTTCTTTACTTTTGATTAATTGCTGTAGATGCACTTGCAGGGGGCTGGAGAGGCACTTCAAGGAATGTGTTGAAGACAATTTTT
>VZUA01045125.1:1560-25132 GCA_013401035.1 Horornis vulcanius
CTGCTCTCCTGCCAGGGCGAGCTCACCAGAGCGCGACCTCAAGGCGAGGGGAAGAGGGGAGCCCCAGGGCTGGCCACCACGGCGGCAGCCAGACATCAGTCATCTGAAACCGAGCCAAATTTCTAAAGCACAGGGAGTCCGGGGGCTCCCAGTTTGGAAAAGCCTCTGACCATGAATTCCAGCTGCCCCACTGGTACTTTGGAATCATCATCTCACCACACCTGAGATGGGAGAAGGGGCTGATCCTGCAGTCTTGGTGCTGGATGACTTTCCCAGGGGGGCAGAGAGGAGCAGCACGGCCCCAGATGTCTCAGTCTGCTCCAAACACCGGATCACCCTGCTTTGCCGGTGCCCCTGCTCTTAAAAGTGGTCACTGGGGGTTTAAGTGTATTTTAAGTATTTTAATGACTTTACATCAAGAGCAGCTCATGCTGTCTAGCTGCTGCCCAGCTCCTATTCCAGACTTTATCTTAATGTATTACTATCGCCAGTACAAACATCCCCACTGGAACACTTCGATAAGAACCTCATAGCGGTTTTCTGTTTAATTCACTGATTACGGGCCAGAAATAAGATCAAGAGTTGGGTGTTTTTTCCTCCGTTTTTCACAGTAATTCCCTATCTTTCCCCTCCCTTCTACCGTCTCTGCTGGAATCCGGAGGAGTGAGAGACAGCAGGAACCGCCCGGGCCGGTGGGACCGTGTCCCTCCCGGAGGACAGCAGCGGGGACAGGGACAGGGACAGGAGGGTCCCGGCCCGACGGGAAGCACCAAGCACCTCCGAAATCGCCTCTCGGGAGCGCTGCGGGCCGCCCGACCCCCTCCATCCCGGAGCCGCATCTTTCCCAGGAGATGCGGGCGGCGGGGACCGGGGATGCGGGGGGCGCCGGGCCGGGAGGGCAGCGGCCGGGGGGATGCGGGGAGTCCCCGGAGAGCGCCGCAAGCAGCGGAGCGGCTTTCCCGGGAGCGGGTCCAGCCTTACCTGGACCAGTACGGCTCGGCGCCGCCATCCCGCCTCATGCCGTCGCGGGGGCCGCTGCCCAGGGGCACTTGCCTCCCGCCGCCCCCGCCCGCCGTGCCGGGAAGTCCCGCCCGGCCCGGTGCCGGTCCCGGTCTGCGTCCCCGGGCGGCCTCGAACCCGCGGACCCGCAAAGGCTCCGGCCGGGCAGGTGCCGGCCCGCACCGGCGATCCGCGGGGTTCTGCTCGTTCCGTCTGCTCCGGTAATTACCGACACCCCATCGGCCGCAGCCAGGGCAGGGAAGGAGGGGACGGAGCAGGGTACCTGGGCAGGGAATCGCTCCCCGCTCCCGCAGCTCTCACGGGTTTGCCGGCAGAAAAGTATCTGCTTTTGCTTTTTAAGGATTAGAAGCGAGTATGACGTTCGCTTCCGAAGATAAAATAAATAGGGATAAGTGTTGTTACGGCTTGATTTATGTCTGTTGGCTAGAGGTGCTGCCTTATATCTGAAAGAGATAATCAAACTCCTTTATGGAAATAAATCATTTAAATGATGGTTATCTCAGTCCACAGCAAAAGGACTCGTGACTCATTTAAAGGTCATGAACGAGCAGGCGGAGGAGCCTTGTCGAGGCGTCGTTCAGGTGATGCTGTGGCCGATTGCAGCCTGGAAACAGGAACGGCAAAACTTCAGGTGAGCAAATGATGGAGGAGCTCCCGCACAGCCTGAGCAAGGTCGTGCATGGCCCCTGGGAAAGGTACCAGAGCTGCTGGGCTGCACCAAAACGCGCAGCTGCAGGGCTGACACCTCCTGTCTGCTATCCTGCAGCCAGAAACCTCTAAATACGTGGTGCAATTAAGCCTTTAGCAGACTAATATTTAGATAATTCAAATATCCTTCTCCCAACATGAATCCCTTGGCAGGTCCCTGATGAACAGTGTGCTACATAAATCAAGAGGTATTACACTATTATGGAGCAGAACCTTTGAGAGTGAAATAGCAAAAAGGTTCCTTACACACCAAAGACAGCTCCAGGAGAAGTAGGTTACTGAAAAAGCAAAAACCATCAAGTCATACTTTATCCTTTGCTTTGGTATTTCCTCCTCAGAAAAAAAGAGATCATCTTTCCCAAAAGGCCCGTGGCATAGTCAGGCACAGTCACACAGACCTGCTGCATACAGAGGACACACACACAAGGAGCTTTGCTGCAAGTAGAGATTGAGGGGAACCACGTGTAGTAACCACCTTAGCTTTCATCTAGTCGTAGGCTTTCCTCCCTTTATTTGGGCAGGAAATGAAATTATGAAGTATTTTTATTCGCTCTGCTACTGTCCCCTTTTCCAGAAGAGGGAGCCAAGTCATGGCAAATTGCAGCCAAAATTGTAAACAATTGTTCAGTGCATTTTGGGTTTTTTAAATTGTGTGTATGTTTGGAGTTCAGTTAACTCGAGGCACGAGGGGAGATGAGCTCTGATGTAACCACAGAAGTGAAATCCATGCAATAAGCTCAGAAAAGGACTGAAGAGGCCTTGGGCACGGTAGTCACCACAGATCCAGAAAATGTATGAATTCATAGCAAGGTATGAGGGATCCTGTGTTCAGTCTCACTCCTGAAGGGTGCAAATACTTCCAACATTGACACTGCAACTATGAATCATACTTTTAGTGAGTTAGTAGAAATCCAGCACAAGTTTTTGTTATTTTTGTACTCTTTGGTTCCCCTCCTTGTCCTGGTCAGTGTTACCTCTTCAATTAAGAGCTTGACTAATCTGCCTCCCAGATAAGAAGCTACTTTCCAAACCAGCTGCAGTTGAAAGTGTTTCAGTGCAACATCCATCACATTCACATAAATAAGTTTAAAGAGGAAATACACAGACATTGTTCATTTTACTGCTGTATGATTTTCTATAAGCAAACCTCCCACCAAGCTGATGAAATTACAAATGGAATCAGCTCAGAGGACAGTTGCTGACTAAAGAAAATAATCTTACACAAAAACACAACCTCCTCTCATTTTCTCCTGTGTTCAGATTAATCTGTCAGAAGATTAAACCAAAGATTATTGGGTTAATATTTGACCTGACATTTACTATCCCTGTAAATGGTTGAATTATTTGAAGATTTTATGAAGTTAAGCACAGATTAGGATCAAATCCTGAAAGGGTGTGAGAGGAGCAATAGGCTCATACATTCCATGGACAGTTGTTGGCTCCTGGAAAGACAGTGACTGCAGCTTCAAAGCTCCCTAACCCAGAGCAGTTTCGATGCAACTTCTCCCCACAATAAAGAAAACACTCATGGGTTTCTACTGCTAAATAATCCAACTTGGCAAAATTACAAGACAGCAATACACTGAAAAAAAGCAAATTATCAGAGAAGTTGGCAAATTGTGTCTGCTTGTAAATGACCTGCAATTTCCATGCAGCAATTCGTCCAGGTGAGATAAAGTAGCAGGATATTATTGGAATCCTCATGTAACTATTGTTGGAATTTTGTAATCCTCATGAAGAGTATGACAAAACATTCAGGGCTTTCTGAGGTGCCTAAAAGCATCAATGTGCAGCCCACCAGTGGTTTGACCAACTCTGTGCTTAAGTTAATCAGGTGAAGGCAGGAGGGGAGCAGAAAGGAATAAAAAGTTTGTAGCACTTGGAGGTGCCCATGAAGTACAAATCCTTTTGAGGGTGCTGTTCATGAGCTTGGTGTTCTGTCTCTGCTCAGCTGAGCACACCAAGCACCAAGCAGGGCTGGGGACACCATCTCACACAAAAGCTACAAACGCTCCTCGTCCCTTTTTGTTAAGGCCAGCAGAGCACAAACAATTCCTGACAGGATGTCGCTTCTGGAGGGAAGAGAGAGCCACAGTGCAGGTCAGAACCTGCAGCCTCAAGGCAGATTTAGGGCAAATAGGACTCCATATCCTGCTCCATTCTGGCTCTCAAGGATGCTCTCAGCCGTGGCTGACAGCAGCAGCCCCATTTCCCGTGAAGACACAACACACAGGGATCCAACTCCATTTAATGAGCTTTGTAACCCACTTGGACACAAGGTGGTTTGAAATAAGTCCAACAACACTCAGCTAGTCAAGGATTTTTTTTTTAAGTAATGCCTTTAAGCTTATACTCAAGCATACAAAGCATAAATTTTACAAATTAAAAACAATAAAATCACCCTGGAATAATGTAGTGGCTTTTCCTGTATTTACAAGGAGTGGAAAGGAGGCAGAATTCTTTTCAGTTTTTCTTTTAATGTGGGGGAAGAAGCTGAAAGTGTTTTAATGAAATAATCTTAAAGAGAGAGAGGTACTTCACCTGGCTTAAAGGTGTACGTTTGCCTCTTCAAAAGTCTTGAGAGGAAATGCTTTACTCAAAATTCTGCTGTTATGTTTCTGTGCAGCAGCCTCTGCTTTTCCATCTATATAAAATTCAAAGTACCACCACAACTTCATCTTCAAGCAAGTCTGTGAACCCCCACCCTTCCAAAATCCCTCCTTTGTACAACAGAAGCAGCCACAGCTCAGCTTAGATTTGACAGGCAGAAACAAAACACGGGAACAGCAAAGACAGTTACAGGGAGGTGATGGCTTTGGGAAAAGGAGGGAGATTTGTAGCCTAATCAAAACACACTTGCTATGCAGCCTTTCTGCAGAAGTATAAGACAGGATATTTTACAATCCAGCTTCTCCATATCCATAAAAATCTCATTTGCTTTCACCAAAGGCAAGGCTGGGGGAGGATGAGTGCACCACCTCTAATGACCAGATTTGTCTGCCAACATTGGAACAAATCTTCTTACAAAAGTTATCTTCATATTGTTCTAAACTCAGTGGAACAAAATATGTATTTTTACACTAAAGCAAACTGATCCAAGTGGCATTTAATAGTATTTGTTAAAGTGGTTATCTAACAAAAATGGGTTAACAAAAGCCCATTCATTAGTAGTCACCAAATAAGACACTTCTCATGCATATGACAAAAATTCATTTGTGTACTGAGACATCTGTTTACTGTGTACAATATTTCCATAAATTATAATATGTTTCACAGCCCCTACAATTCAAGAATATTTCAAACAGATTATATATTATATTTGTATATGCAAACTATTTTATATACACTAATATAAAGATCCTTAGAAGTACCAATATCACTACCTTTATGCTTTCTCTAAAATGCATAGCTTTCGAGTATCTTCTTGCAGTTACCAAAAACTTTACAGATTAAAGCTGCTTATCAATGTGGCATGTTCATAAAAACAAAGTGAAATAGTTCTAGACTAATTTTATATTAAACCCCTTAAAAAACGTGTTTATTTTTTAATGGAAAAAAACAACAAGCTAGTGGAAATTCAAGTAGTCTATGCTCAATCATTGCCCAAATAATCTATGGAATTAAGGTAGCGTTCTAGGAGGACAGTGAACTTCTCACCCAGGGCTGTAATACTGCATTTCTCATGGAGAAAAATGCTCATCATGCCACAAAACCGCACCACTTTCCACTTCACCTGGGAGAAGCTTTACAGGAGATTCAACAACACAAGTGTCAGAACACAGAGGAAAAGCTGATCAGTTCTACATGAAGAAATTAGAGCTATTCCAGTTTTGTTTCTGCAGTTTGTTATTAAACAAAGTTACATTAACCATACAGTTTCTCACAAACTAAAAGTTATACATGGTTTTCAGACATCAACCGACTTCAAAAAGAAAAAAAAAAATTAAAAAAAACCCCAAAACAACCAAACCCACAACTGTTAAAAGTCTGGTGTTAGAATAACCAGCCTGGGTGAAGGAAAGCCAGACTGCTGCTGTAGCTGGAGGGCTACTGGCAGCTTGTTTGTTATGTATAAACTTGAAGACCTCACTACCACAAATGCCTCAAAGTGGAGAACAGAACAATCAGTAAGAAATGGGAACAAATGATTTTGTTACACCCATCATCTTGCTTAACCTTGGTGCTCTGCATCTCTCACAGCTGCTTAACAAACAATGGCTTCCCCCCAAAAATAGCTACACAAGTAAACAGTGTTCACAGTAATGCAATCAGTAACAGGTTTTGTTAGTACCCCTAAGCCAGGTGTGTCTGCAAAGCTTTATACAGTTTAATGCTTTAAGTATTCCAGTAAAATTAAGTGAAAACTAAGTTTCATTCTACAGGGTAATACCTACCATACAAGACTAGATTATGTACAGTATGGGACTGGTGTGACAACTGCCAGTGTCTCACTCATGATGTTAAACTGTTTCACTCATCAGCTTGCTCTGTGCTTGGCAAAACTTGATCTACAGACCTAAAAATCTAGAGATAGATTTGGCAAGATTAATGCTTCCTACCACTGGGTATCAACCAGTGTGCAGCACTGCAATCACTCAACCAGAATATCCCATACCCAGAAGATTACAATTTGTTGACTTGAAAGTCTGGACTTCACATTAAAACTATAGTTCTAACTGGAGTGAGGACAGTCAGTAAACAAATACAGATGAGGATGAACTGCATCTCTTCAGAAAGGTATGGAAGAAGTGAGAAAATGCAAATTTCTGGTTTTAGACAGCCCTGCTTTGCTTAGCTCAAGGCATGAAAACAGCCCAAGTAGCCCTAAAACTACTATTCTTATTCAGCAAGCATGAAGGCAGATCCTACACAAGATGATGCATCAGAGGCTTCAACAAGCATCTCTCCCCACCACTTGATTTCCTACCACAAGTCTTTCAGCTTACAGACATCCAGCGGCCTTCAAAGCTGTAGCAGCCACCTGGAATTGCTGTAAATTTAACAAAGGGAGGAAAAGGCCCCTGTTAAAAAAAACCCTCAAATGCCTCAGGCCGTTTTGGTCATTTGTGAATATTAAGAAAAAACCTATTTCCATCAATACTCCTCCTGAAAAGATGGGTCACTGATCCATTATGAACATAGCTCTCACCATATAAAGCACCAAGAAGTCAGAAACAAGGAAGGAAAAAAACCAAACCAAAACAAAAGTCCTTAAATTATGATTTACAAGTTTGTACACTATTTTCTAAGCAAAAGTTTGACCTTACTGCAAAGTTTATAGATGAAAACTTGACCAGTTACTTTTAAGGGGAATGTATATCTGGCTATAACTTAAAGGTAGAAAATATTCACTGTTCTATATACACATTTCAAACAGGAGACAGTTAAACTGAACAGTTGCCAATATAACTCCATATTAACTCACTGGCCACTAAACTAGGCATCAGCAGCCAATTAGAAAGCTTGAGTTCTGTACTTTTAAAAATGCTATTTTTCCTGTTCTGTTTAATTGTTTTTTTTAAAAATGTATTATAGTGCATAGCCTAAGTCAGACTTCCAAAGAGATACAGCGCCTTTCAATGCAGTTTTTGCAGCATTTAAAAGGGACTTTTCTCCCTTCAAATTAGATGTTCATTGAAAAATCTGAATTGAGTGCTGTACTGTAGTAAAAATATTTCAGTCACAGACTGATATAAATGTATACTGTGCAGTACTAAGATTTTTTGATGTCCATCTGCACACATTTTACTTGGGCTCTTCAATTGTCCCCTTGCTGAGGTCTGTCATTTTGGGGTATTTCACTTTCTTCTGGTCCAGCTCATTCTGAGCCCACAGTAGTAGTTTCAGTAATTTTGCCAACTTGGGTGTTGATTCACGATTTTCATAGTCTAGAACAGCTTGATTAACCTCACTCCATACCTGGAAAAGAAAAACTGGAGTTCAGTGACAGTTTTCATATGATTAACACTGCTAAAGTCACGCAGACACTGGGAAGATCACACCTAGTGTGCTAATTCCTCAGAAATGGTCAGGACAAAGCTCCACAGACTACGAGCCTGAGAAAGCAAGGAAGAGAGCCAAGTAGTTGAATACATTTGGAATATATTAACACCATTTTTTTAAACCTTGCTCAAGAAACACTTCTGTTCTTTTGCATATCACTATATAAGTTTTTTCTAAGCATTTCAAAAATATTTAGATTTTATTTTCATAACATACATATAAAAGACATCAGTTTCCTTTGAGAAAGGACTACCTTCTGTCGCTGCATCATGTTCAGCAAGTCTCCAAATGGTGATTCTTCGGGATTATCAAAGGCAAGCAGAGCCAGCGTGCGCTCCATTTCTGTCAGGCATTCCCTGCTCTCCTCCCCTTGTTCTGCTAATTGGGTCTGAGCAAATTCCAGAGCTGCCTCTGTCTCACGCTGCCGAATCAGTTCAATCAAGTGCTGTTGCTACACACGAAAGACACAGCAATATTAGCCCAACAAATTAACAAATCTCCACTACTTCAAGCCTGGAAGATTCAGACACTGATGTGTAATTTGAAACAAACACTAATCTGTAATTTGACAGTTTGAGGTCAATTCTTCTCAATGTGTGAGACAAGGAGCAGCATCTTGGCTGCAAAATCTACTGAAGAAGGGAAATTGGTGCTTTTGAGTAACAGGGTTTGAGAAGATGGGTTACTAAAGGAATTCAGACCAACAGCAACTGGAAGCTGGTAACTCACAGGCCACTGCTGCTGTTACAAGTTTTTATGGTAATAACTGTATATGGTGTACCATGCCACAAAGTTTCCCATTGCTATAAAAAAATGCCAAAAGCACCCACAATTGCATCCATGTTCAGTCAAAAATCTCCCAACACAACCCTAATTTCTTCACTACTCTTCCCATGCTCTCAGCAAACTCTAAGACAAAGACAAAAGTTTGCCACCTGTCCTCACCTGCAAATGAAAGTAGAGATATCTGTTGGTATCCAGCAGCTCTGGATGGAGGCTGTTTATCAATGCAATGGCTTCCTGGATCTGTCCTTTCAAGATCATCTCACGGATTTTTATTCTTTCATCCAGAGTCTCTAAATCCACACTGGGTTCAATTCCAGACTCCATCCGAAATTTCTCTGCTGCTTCTTTAAAGCCCTCTGAAATAGGAATGTTTTGCCCATAGAATGTATTGTATGAAACACTTCAGAAGAAAACCTATCAGCTTAAATGAAAATATTTGAGTGTTGCTTGTGAAATTCGGGGGTTTAAAGATTAACCCAAAATTGCGAAAAATTCTTCTCTATATAAGAAGTCATTTATCCAACAGGCATTCAAGAGTAAATGCTTAATTCATTCTGAACTCCTGTACGCTCACTCTCCAGGGAAGCAACTTGTAGTCCAATACCTCTTAACATAGAAGACTGTTTTATACTTAAATAAAGCACTGTGTTTACTGCCAAATGAGATTGTGAAAGGCACATTTTCAAGTGGGTGGTTTTGCTTTGCCCTCCAGCCCCAGATCTGTTTACACAGATCCAGCAGCTTTTCTGACAATAGACAAGAAGAAATAATTTTGCTTTCTTGTGTAGTATTTAATGTTATAACACCTCTTTTAAATCCCAGGTCTTGCATTCATAGACACTAAACTGATTTGCACCACCCACTAAGATGCTCTTCCTTCAACCCAGAGGCCTCACCTCCGCTCAGTGTAAACAGGGGTGTAGATGGATACAAATGCCTCCGCCCTAGCACAGCTTCCTGGGATGGCATGCACCTAATTACTACCAACAATTCCCAAAGGGTTTCAGTTGTTCCAAGTATAAAGCCAGGCCAGGTGCTGAAGGGGTTAATATTCTGGTCTCAAATTATTTTGACTATAGTGCCCTTTCAGAGTTTATCTTTCTGCCCAGTTAAAAACTTGCTTCTGATAGTTGTTCTTGCAGCTTTCAGACTGTTATTTAACAACAGCAACTTATCTTGAGCTGTTTCAATGGCACAAAAAAGGACATCATGGAGAAGCAGGTCATGTTTACAGCATTGCAGAAAACATTTTTTTTTCTCTATCACTTAGCAGAAGAGTTCAGGCTCATAAATGTCATCTGTATTCCATGAGAACTGCTCAGTCTCTTGATTCTTTGTCCGTCTGCAGCTAAGAGAACACCAGAGCAGTTGGGCTTTGCTAAGAGAAGCCAACAGCAACCACAAAATTCTCACAGCCCTTAATTCCACTGCATCTACTTCCATATTCTACCCCAAACTGATCAAGTATGTGACACAGAGTAACAGCCTCCAGGCATTACCACCCATTTTTACCTGTGACAAGGTAGTTCATGATAAGGCGGTTCATGTCTGCTCTCTGGATATGTAAGTTATTAAGCTTTTCCATCCATTCATCTTTCGTGATTTCATCAGGTTTTTCTGCATAACTCATCCTGGACTCCAACTACAAAAGAAAAGCACCTCATTTAACATGATTCAAGAATAAATAAGTTTAATGGGTGTCAGAATTGTGTTACTGCCATTTTTAGAGCTTTTTATGAGCTCTTTTAAATTAATAATCCAAAATTGACCCTTTTATCTTAAACCAGAGTTTTGCATTTTTTCCCTCCTCATTCCTGCACTCTTCTATATCTATTTGCCAGGCTCTAAAGCTGCTTTCAGAAATCCCAGAATAAAAAATTCAAATACCATCTTCTTGTACTTACTCTTAAATCCACTCCATATAAATCTTGCATACAATTTACACAGGACATGCAGCATCACAGTGTGAAACCAGCCAATGAGAGTTTGACAGCCAGCCAGAAAGACTGTGACAAACACTTATAGCAATGCCTGTGTAAACAATATCTGCTTTAAAACTTCACCAAAACTTCGGACAGCTCCCCACATTGCACAGCTACAAAACTGTCCATGATATATTACCCAGAGTACGACTCAAAGCTTTACACCAGCTCAGCTTCGCTGTCCGCAAAAGTTCTCGTCAGCGCTACTAAAACGTTATCTTCACTATTCTTCTAGGCAATATTTTTGTTCGGATTGGCAGGCAAAGCATTTTACCCAAGCCACATTTAATGATTTCTACCTTCAAGTCATGACCACGGGGGCAACGAGAGGGGAGGACAGGCGGCCACAGCAACAGCAACAGGCACGGCCACCCTTGTCAGACAACACGAGCGGCAGCGCGGCTCCTCACAGAGAGCCGCTTCCAACAGGTTCTCCCTTCTCTAACCCGCGGCCGAAGCCGCCCCGCACCCGCCAACTCCGACAGCGGGAGCACGACCCGCCCGGGCCCCGATCGCTCCCGGCCCCGCGTTCCGCCGCCCGCAACGGCGCTGGAGGAACGGGGCTCCCACCGCCCCGCGCTGAGGCTGCGGCCCGGCTCGGCTCGGTGCGAACCCGGCTTCCCCCGCCGCCCCGGCCCGGCCCTCCGCCGGGCCGCAGGCGCGCGGGTCTCGCGAGAGCGGCGCTCGCGGCCAATCAGCGCGCGGGGAGCGGGCGAGAATACACGACCGCGGAGCGGGGCCGGGGCAGAGCGGAGGCTGCGGGGGCGGCCATGGCGGGCGCGGGGCCCTGAGGGACGCGCCCGGTACCTCCTGCCCTGCGAGTCCGCTCTCCGCTCGGCTCACGGCACTGAGCGCCGGCCCCGCCGCCAGCAGTTGAGGCAGAGGCTGATCCGGGCCGTGCTCGGCGCGAGGGGCGCAGGAACGGCCGTGTGAGGCGGTGGCTCGTGCTTGGACAGAGCGGGGTCGGTGCGAGCAGCGGGTGTAGGGAGGGGCCGTGGGAGCTGCGGCCCCTCCATCTGCCAAGGGAACGGGCAGGGCACAGCCTGCGATATCCTTGTGCAATCCCCGCAGTTTCCACTCGTGTTCATCGCCTTGGTGGGAATGGTCCTGGCTGAGGATTGATGGTCCAAACGCGTAGTGGCTGCTGAGGCGTTGATGAACCCCCTCCGGGGTTTGTGGGTCACTGCAGAAAAAGCAGGAACACAACGTTGTCAAAATAGGTTCTTACACCCAGTGAACAAGAAGTCAATCCACACACACAGAGTGGAGGTATTTATTTACAGTTCTGCGCAGAAACAGGTGCTGGTTGGCAAATCCGAAAAGCCAGCACACCAGCTATCAAAATTTCTTACTATTTATACATTTTAGCAAATGAATTAGTGTTCATTGGCTACAAGTTGATTAATCCACATGCTCAGTCTTTCCTTTTGGATCTATCTGGTCACACTCTGCCCCTGCCCTAATTACCTTTAACCCAGTTGGAACTGATTTCAGAACAATTGCTGAATTGGCTTTATTAGTATCTTCCTTATCTGGGAGTTCTGTCAGATGGCCTTGTGGCCCATGAATTCTTGTGTCCACTATCGTTGGTACATCCTTCTTACCAAGCTTTGTTAACTTCCCCAAAACTTCAAAGAACATCGTCTTTTCAGGAAATTTTACATATTCCACATTTTGCAATAAAACTATTTGCACATTTAAAAGGAGAACAGGCTGAAAATGTACACTTGTCTGTGTGAAGTGCTGCAAATGATACTACTCAGGAAAATGTAATTTCACTCAGATGGGGAATGTGGACACAGTTGCACACTTTTTTGCAACTGCAATAAAACCCAGGCTCCAAAACTCACTTTCATTACAACTGTGCTTATATTGAAACAGAAAAAAACTACAATGCAATAAATAATTTATTAGAACTTGAGTTGGAATAGACACTCAAATAACAAAGTCTTAAGTCCTGATTCTATGCAGAATATGGCCAGCTGCATTTCATCAGGAACCACAGTGGTAGGAAAAGGAAGAATAGCTTCAAACTGATAGAGGGCAGGGACACTTTCCACTGGTCAAGGTTGCTCCTGGCCTGGAACACTGCCAGGGATGAAACCTTGATCCATACATTTTTTTTCCCCTAACTAATATTCTGAATGCAATGAAAATTCTGCAAGTTTGGGGAATTGAGCAGTATCCTGAGTAATAGGTGATACATATTTTATATTCTAGGAAGATATAAAGCTGTGCAACAATACAGGGGAAAAGGTTTCCTACGTCATTCTCTCTTTTCCTAGCACCAAACACTGACTTCTGCTAAAAACCTTGGTAATTCTCACAAAAGTTGGAAAAAACTCTTTATTTTATTGCTCTTTATTGCTCAGGGAAATCCTTGCAGGATACTCCTGTGTCTTCCAAATTGGATTAAAATGCATGACTACCCTGCTCCTAGGAAATTATCCCAAAATACGGCTTCCATATGCCACACTCCTACAAGAATCTTACTGTGATGATGGAAAGTTGGATTTTTGGAGGGCAGGATGACAAAACTGAGACCAAAAGAAACCTATAATAACTGTACGTGCAGTTTATAGATTTTTTACATTAATTAGAATTTGTTAAATCCTAATTTCAAAGAGGTGTTTTAATGACTAATATTTGGAATTACAAGGAGTGAATCCCAAACCAAAGTCAGTAATTCCAGGAGAAGTCACAAAAATGCTTATATTGAAGGGAAGGAATTTACCTAGAATTGGAGAGGGGAAAAATTCTGCAAGTTTATACCAGCTGGTAAAGAAGGGGTTTACTTTATTTATGTGAATGTCATTAACCTTCATTTAAGTATTTCTCTGTGTTCTTCTAGTCTTTTTTGAAAATAAGTATCAGGAGCCTTGGAGAATCAAGAATCCTGCAGAGGCACTACCTTGACACCTGACGTCTATTTTGTGATGTGCAGAGCTCTGAGGACAGAGGCCTTTTTCCACTAAAAAAAAAGGTAAATTTGGAGCACAGCCAACAGATATTAGTCTCTTCTCCAGTGGTTAAGGGGAAGATGGGTGAGGAGTGACATCCCAGATGTGGGGACATTGTGCCACACAGCAGTGATGTCTTAGTGTCTCTCACAAGGTTTTATGGTCACATGTAACAACCCTTGTGTGAGACACTACAAACACAAGTGAGGCCAATTTTAGAAACCCAAAGTTTAAAAAAAACCCATTAATTAAGGAAGGCCAAGGCATAAATGTGTGAGCTGCAGAGGAAAGTCAGTGCACTGACCACCCAAAAGGTTTTGGAAGGAAGAGGAAAAAAGTTTTAAGGAGAGTTAGTGCTGAGGGATTTGTAGGTATCTCAGCATAAGCTTCTCTGGTGTCTAAAGAGGAGAGACAGGTAAGGTGCTTATTAGACTGTTTTAGAGGCTGATTGATGATTACTAATCCCTGCTAGGATTTCCCAGCAGAGTTTTCATTTCAAACCAGTTACAAATTACCAGCATGTTACAGGAGAGAAGGCCTAAAGTCAAACAAAACTGACATTATAAACAAAAAAAGCTCCTTCTGCTTTGCTGCCAGGATGATGTAGATTCAGACCAGTAACCCAGGAGTGAATTTTCCAAATTAAAGGAAATTAGGCTGTTACAGGAAAAGAATTAAGAAAACAATGAGGCAGGGAAAGAACTGAGGTGCTTATGATGAAGGTGACATGTTTAGTCAGCAAAGGTAGATCCTCTGACTGGCTTTATCACACAAGTGTAGCGGTTTTGTGGTTGAATGTGTTGTGTGCTCAGGTGGCACTCACTGGGGGTGCAGATTGCATCACCATTACATTAAAGTGGTGTATGCCTCTTACTAAATCTGTCAAAGAAGAATTTAATACCTGTTTCACTGCAGGATTCCTTATGGCAGGCAACCCCTGTTCATTGCTGCTGTGCAATTCCTTGTTTTGCACGTTCCCTCTCTGTTGGTGTGTAATTCCTGGGTTTGAGCACTTCCTAGATGCTAAATTTATCCATTAAAACCATGTTATTAGCTTTTCACGGAGCATAAATCACAGTGCAGCTTGATCTACCAAACCCTAAGGTATTTCCCCTCCGTGTGATTTCACTTATTGCAGCTCTGTATCTGCTGAACACAATCTGAATTCCTGCTTGCCCCTAATTGTGGTGGTTTGTACTTTTTCACAGGAATCTGTTGTTTTTTAACTTCTTGGTGTTCCTGGGCATTTAAAAGTATTTAAACTGCCCAGTTTTACAGCTGGAGAAAGAGCCCAACTGTGCTAATAGTAGGTTTTCTAACATTATCCCAAGCTTTTGCCACCAGAAGTCTCATGAATAGACTTCAGAATCCTGTAATTCTGTAGAATTATTCCTAGGTAGGGTTTTTTTCTTTTTTTTTCTTCATGTTTTCATTCCTTAATCTCAGTAAACACTGTATCTGTCTGGAATCCACCTGAAACCTGTGTTATTAACCCATGAGGAAAAATGTGCAGGATCAGGGTAATCAAAGGGCCAAACCTCACACCTCCAGCCATCCAAAGGCTCTTCAGTTGCCCAGGTCAGCAGTCTCTGTATGGTGTTGAGGGTGTTCTGTACTCCTTGGGATCCCTCAGTCAGACTGTCATGTGTGGATGTTTCTGGGTGCCAATGTCCCAAAAAGTGACAGAAGGAATCAACACCTAAATGGAAGTGAATTCTCTGTAGCTATTTGTAGCAGCTTGGATCCTCGAGTGGTTTTTCAGTAGCTTAATCGTTGAAGAAGGATGTTTTCTGTGGAGGCTCCATGTGTTGGATGGGTAGATTCAGAGGACATTCCACTCTCAGCACTCAGTAACTTGGAGCCAGAGGAAGGCATTACAGTAGCAATTTGCCAAACAGTGTAAGTGTAAGAGAAAAAACAACGAAGTCCCAGTGGAATGCACACAGGTGGGGAACACAGCTGCTGTGAGCAGGTGGCTGTGCAGCAGCAGCCTGGCTCCTCTGCCAAGTTCCTCCGGTGCCCGTCCACCCTCACGAATCATGGCTAAAGCTGCTGTTCCCGGGATCAGCCCGGGTTTGCGAACGGAGAAACGGGAGCGAGCCTGAGAAAGCCCCAAGGGACGCGGGGAGTGAGCGCAGAAGGGGCACAAGCGCCGCGCAGCGTGGGGAGGAACCGCCATGGCGTTGAGGGGCCCGTGTGAGCAGCGGCCGCCGCGGCGCTGAGGGACCCGTGTGAGCAGCAGCCGCCGCGGCGCTGAGGGGCGGGGCCGCTGCTCTCCCGCCCAGCACCCGCCGGGTCCTCCGGGAGCCGCGCGCCAAGGGCGGCGCTCTGGCCTCGCCGCCGCCATCTCGGTGTCGATGGTGGCGGGGGCGGGGCGGCCCCGCCCAGCGCTGCCGCGGAGCGAGGAGGAAATGGCGGCGCGGCGCGGCTGAGACCCTTGGCGGCCGCGGCGAGAGCACCCCTTCCCTGCTCGCGGTGAGTGCGGGACGCGGGTGGGGGAGCACTGGGGTGGGGGGAGAGTGGGAGCGGGGCCGCCTCTGCGGTAGAGAGGTCACGGGAAAGGCGGCCCGGCCGCCTTTGGGCTCGCTATAAAATGGAGGCGGGCGGGCGGGCGGCCGGAGTGGCTCGGGAGTGGGGGGGGTACCCCGGGGGCAGTGGGGCGCGGGCGCGGCACGGTCCCGTTCGGTCCGGAGAAGGCGGCGGCTCCTTGCGGGGCCTCGGAGGAAGCCTTTGGCTCACGCCGCGGCGGGGCCGGAGCAGAAGGGCCGCTCCCCGGGCGGAGCGGGCTGAAGGCGGCTCCTCCATCTTGGGGGGAAGGAGAGACGAGGAGAGGCCGGGTGTGCTCGGAGCCCGTCGCCGTCATGGCCAAGCTGACGCCGAGAAGTTGCTTCGTGACGGCACCACCGACTGCACCCACCGGCCCCGGGCCCGCGCCGGGGGTGGCTGGGGCGGGGGAGCGTCCTTGGGGACCCAGAAACCCAACCGAAGCCAACCGAAATCGTACCGGGGCTTCGGCGGGTGGGACTGGAACTACCATGCCTTGGAGAGATCTTTTCTCTGGGCAAAGGAGGGAATCTCCTTACTGGTGAGTTACACACGAGGAGTTGAACTTTATCATGTTCTGCTGACTGTTTTGTTGGGAGAAAAAAGACGAATATTTAGACAGTGGGAATTGTTGGCCGGTTTAAAATATTTAATAAATTCCTTGCCAATTCCCTATCTCTGCCACTAATGTACTTAAATGGTACTATAATATACTTAAATGCTGTTTCTTGGAGGTGGTAATAATTTGGAACTGTTTGTTTGGCTTGCAAAAACCATTGTTTGGTGGCGACCAATTTTTGTTTCATACAGTTAAATAGTTTATACCTGCAAGTAACAGCTTATGTTTTAGTTGTGGTTATGAAAATCTTACTATCTTAGCTTGTCGTTTTTAACTTGAAAAGAATGTTACACTCTCGCAGTGTGTTATAAAATGAATGTATTATGCTCGTCCTCAGTTATTATCTCCAGTAGTTTGAAACAGTGTAACGTGTTCTTTTTCATGCATGGGCTTCCATGGGTTTTCCTTCCAGGGACTCCCGGGAGAAAAAAAAAACCCTGATTCCTTTTACTTAACTCAAAAGAATATACATAGCATTGCTAAATTCCCTGGGTTTTTTGGTTGGTTGGTTTTTCCCTGGATGATTGAGTTCAGATTTTTTTTTTTTTTTCAGAAATAGCTCTTTTGAATACTTAGTAATCACAGTCGTGTTTAACTAAATTCTTTGGCAGGTGATACTAAACTATATTTTGCCTTATTTATGATAACTTTTCCCACTGTTTGTTTTTTTGTGTATTTTCTTCAGTTTTCTTTTAGGAGGTAATTTAAATTAGTTTAGCTTTAACAGGCTTGGTACTACAAACAAAATTTGCCAGCTGTTAAGCAATTTGATTACTGGTCAATGAAAGATGATGTGTAGTTACTGTCTAACTGTACCATGTACTGTGTTAATTGTAGTGGATATTCTGGGTTGTGCTCCACTTTTATGTATGCCAGCTGCTTGTTATCGTTCCTTGACATTTAGAACTTTCTATAGGAATAAATATAGAAGTAAGCTCAAAATAGCTCTTCAGTTAGGCCTTAAATTTTTTTCCCTTGACAGTTCCAGAAACATGTCACACACAAAGGTGTTTTAATGCACTGGGGTGAAAGACTCATGTTGGCCTTTAGCCTTCATTGGGACTGCTTGACTCCAGTGATTAGAAAATCAAGTAATTGGTGTTTTCAAGACCAGCATTTAAGTAATTTTTTAATTAAGTTTTTGTGTTGTTTGTTTCTTAAGGGATATTTTCTGTAGGTATACGAATGAAGGTTTTGGTGTATTGCAAATGTATGTACAGTGCAAAAATACCCACAGTTTTTGAAACATTTGAAATATAATAATATCTATTCACACAGTGCTTCAGAGAGTGTTTTTGTATAATTAAAAGATGGATTTTGAATTAAAAAAGCAAATAGCACCGAAACTCTGAAACTCTCCAAAGCAATGCAAATAGAATCAAATCTTGGTTAGTAGATAAAATTGAATAAATATTTTTTCAGTATCTAGTGGACTCTCAAAAGCCAGTGTTTGTTCTGCTTAGTCTAGCTTCACTACTAAGATTTTTCTGGTGGTTGATCACATAATTTGTTTCTTGTTTGAGATAGTAATTGTCTTTATAGTTGTAACTTAATGACTGTGGGGTTTTAATTCAGCCTGAAACTTTAAGCTGAAGGTATTAGTGGGAAGAGGAAGAGCAAGGATTAGAGGGGTTGGGCTGAGAGTTATAAAACGTAACTGACAGAAGTAGGAGCAGGGCCTGGGCTGGGCAAGAGTGACATTAGATGGCTTTAGCTGGCAGAACTGGTGTCTCTGCACTAGTTTTATTCTCTAGTGCACTTTCTGCTTTGTGTCTCCTCTGCCACAAGCAGTAGGGCAGTGGTAGGAGATATAAGGAGAGGATTTTAATAAGTAAGAGTAAGATTTCCCCAGTTTATGCAAGAGCTGCTTCCTGTTTGTGTGTGCAGTCTCAGCTCTCAATGCTTGGAGGGTTCACTGCTGGGAAGTTTTTATCTAAGGCAGCTTCTGAAATAAGCGAATATTTGGCAGATGTTACTGATGGTGGTCTCGAGCACTGATAGACTTTGAGGTTAAAAAGCTTAAATTTCCAGTTCAGCAGTTCAAACACACATATTAAATGGGCATTATGTGTTTTCTCCCAGTAAATTCTAATCAAAACTGAAATCTCAACTTTAGAATAATCAACGTGCCTCAATTACTGTGTTTCACCAAATTTGGGATATGTTCATTTCTGTTTACTTCATTTAATGAAGCTGTTTTGATGAAAGAAGAATAAATATGATAGCTAGTTTCAGAAGTTATATTTTAGCTCACTTTTTCTAAACAAAAAAGGGAAAAAGTTGTATAACCACATGATTTTGGTTTTTTTGAACAGCTGTACTGTTAGGGTCAGAAATGATAGATTATATAAATTAAACACGCTGTGGGGTTGTGAAAAGTTAAACTTGAAAATTCTCTGATTTAGCCGTTGGATTTACAGCTGAATGTTCTTAATGGCCCTGATAAAGTACTAATTTCCCTGATGTCCTGGTGGACTAATGCCAGAGGGTGTGAATTGCCTTCCCAAAGATGTTTCCTGGGCAGTTGTTAAAGAGATCAAGCTCAGTAGCAGAAATTGAGCATTATGCAAATAAGTTGTATGTATTTACAAAATATTTTCGTTCAAAATGATGGAAAAGGAGTGCTAAAGATCCTGTGTATTGAGTGATACCCCGACAGTGTTTGTAATTGATACTTTTGTTGACTAAACTTTCAACCATGACTTGACTAAAATTGGCTTTTGCTGGAGCCTCTAGAAGGTTTCTTGTAAAAAGATGATCGTGCTTGGGCTTTTAATCTAAGCATTGGACCACCTAAACTTGTGTTTATTGTTCCTTAATCTGTATAAAAGGGGGAAAAGAAAACAGCAGAGCCCTCTACACTGCTTTGATTCTGCTCACAGCTTTCCTTAATGGGCAAAATCTGTTTGTTACCTGATTTTTGCTCATGCTGTTCAGACCCGGAAAGCAGAAGTAAAACTGACCTAAAACCTCAGGTTTTTGGGGGCTAAATTTTCATTGTTAGGGCATGTATGGGATTATTTTACTCAGAAGAAGAATGTGAGTAAATGCTTCAGACGGTGTTGTAGGAGTAGTGAAATGCCAAATGTCAATCTGTTACTAAGGCAGTATCTGCCTAGGCTGCCCATGGAGCTCTGACTAGAAAATAAAAATGACATGTATGTAATACTTTTCTTCCCTCTTAAAAATAATGTTTTCATAAATGCAGAAAGCACTACAGTCAATATGAATTTTGTTTCCCCAACACAGTTATGGGTTTGCAGCTTGGAGGATGTGCACAGTGTAAGTGCCTTGTGTTAGGGGTTACTGAAGGTTGTCAGTGCTTGTCACGGTTCTGTCCCCAGCTGCTGACAGAGAGCTGTGCTGGCAAAGCCTCTCCTGCCTACACACCTACCTTAGAATCTCTTTGGCAATGTAACTACTTCTTCCAAGGAATTTGATTGAACTTCCCAAGGTTTTTTCCCCTGAGATGAAGGTAACAAGTGCGGCTGCACTGAGAGCCCACTGCACAGGGTGGTGCTCACCTGCCCCACTCTGCAAAGAGCACAGACAGGTAAAATTACAGTTTTGCAGATCTCATTGCACCCATATAAGGCATTTGTGCTAGCAGGGCGCTGTAGATTAGGGGTTGTAGCCCTTAAAGTTCTTGACTTGTGCAATTGTGACAGGCAACATCTGTAGTACTGATAGGATCTGTTATTAAATTAAATCTTCCATGTTTGCCAGATATCTGATGGGCCTGCTGCTAAAGTGCCTTGAGTATTTCTATGAGAAATTACTGTTTCACTGAATTTAACTGTGAGAGCTTTAGTCTGGCTCAAAGAAGTTCTCTTGCTACTTGCCCAGAATAAAATGCCTGTAATGCCTGGGTGCTGTTCTCATTCTATGCATGACCTACCCAGCAGTCCATCCCTTCTTCCCTTGACTGCTCGGGTTCTGTGTGCTGCAATCTGAAGTAAGAGGGTTTTAACCTGAAGGCATCAAAATAAACTTCAGTGTGTCTGTGTTTTGCTTTGCGTAAACCAGGGAGCTGCTCTGTGGGTTTGCTTGGTGCAGTTCTATTGTACTGTGGAGTCACTCATCTTTGCTCTCCAAATGCTGCTGGGCCCAGTCTGTGTGTGCTGCTAATCTGATAATTTGCTGCTGTGCACACACACTAAATTCCTCACTTCCAGGAGGTCCCACATTCATGCAAACATGCAGGACTGCTGTCCTGTGTGAGCACAGGTTTGCATCCTGTGAGGCACTGGCCCTTCTGTGAGGCTTATGTAAGGTAAGTGAGCAGCCTGACAGGAACCATGGAAAGCCTGATGATGTTTTAGTTTCACACGCAGCAGAGACGGATTATAATGTGTGACTAAAGACATTTTAATTTGGAAAGGTTAATGTCTTTATTATTGCAAGTACAGAGACCAAGTGTGTGTATCTTGCATTAAGGGAAGCTATTTCTTCCTGGAATTAATCCATTTCCTTGTATTTTTAAAATTAAGCTGTTAAGTTGGTTTGCTTGAATATTTATTTTGAGGTTAAACTCTTTACTGTTTTCTGCTTTTGAAAAGTATTGATCTTGTGAAATGTATAAATTTATTAAGTCTCATTTTTCATTAAGGAAAAATCTAGAAGGAGATTGAAAACTTGTTTCTGCACCTTTAAAAATTTCCAAAAGGTAGTTAATGTTTGTTTACATTTTAAATCTCATTAGTTGATTGGTGTCAGCACTGTATGTTGGTATGTGATGTCTTGTGGATGTGCACTTAATGGGCTCTCCTTTACCAAGGCAGGACAAGTGTTCATACCAGGAACATTTGGAACAATTTTCCAGTGCTAGACATAAAAAAGGCAGAAAGTCTGCAGGCCACAAAGCTGCACTGAAATGTCCTGAGTGTCCTGCAGGAAGCGAGGTGGTAGCATGGGCACTACTGAATAATTCATGGCACCACATCCTTACACCTCAGGGTCCTCCCTTCAAAGTACCTTCAAAAGTTTCTTGTAAAAACATCGGGGAGATGGAGGAAGGGGATCTCAACAGCTGTATAGAAACCTCTGGATTAATTTTTTCCTCACCTGCTCCCTCTGGTCATCTCACTGCATTGGTGTTCTCAGGTGCCCTTCGGGAGCTTTGCCCTCCTGTGGTGTTGGTGCCATAAACACCCTTTCTTTCCACCACTTCAAAGGGTGCAGATTCTTCATCATCCTCTGGCTCAGCCATTTCTATCTTGGGACAGCCTGATCTCCCAAACTGGTCAGTTCTTTTCCATTACTTTTGTCAGGAACTCGATGGGGTACTCCTCAACACTGAAAAATGAGGCTTTACAAGGATAGAACCTCTCTGTGGTGGGAGATGGGGAGGCAAGGGCAGAAGCAGCAGGTCTGAGTGGACTGAGGTGTGGTGTGAGACTGGGCTGTAAGTGTCCGTGGTGCCATCCCTGATAAACACCCTGCTGTGCTCTGTGTATCAGACTGAAATACTGTCCTTATACTAAAAGCTGCCTTAAAACTAGGTCTTGGTGATATTTTGTCTTAGTTTAGCTGTAAAAATCTGTTCCTACTGGCCTAGAATAATTACTGCTTCCTTAGGTGTTTAAGAGGAGCGCAGGTTTCCTAAATTAGGCTGGGTTGTTCCTGAGGAGCATGGCTGTGTTACTGCTCAGTCCACATCTTGCAAATGTAAAAGCTAAATGGGAATAATACATTGATTCTAGAATAGGAAGAAATGAACTACCACTTTTAAGTTGTTTGTATTGTGGGTAGGGGAGATTGTGGCTTTGTTTGTAATCTTGGAATTAATTTAGTGTATTTAATGATAGCCAGCAAAGCACTTAGAGATAAGTGTTACAGGTTTTGTAGTGTTATTTCTCTTTGTTTTTATTATTTTAGGTCTAATTATAAGCATTGAAATACTGTGATTTTATGCAAACTTGATTTTTACCATGATACTTCAAATGTAAGCTTCTGGCATAAAATTTTTCTATTTACCAGGAGTGTTCTGGACTTTTGACCTTGAGCTGCAGCTTGGCTATAGCAGTCAAGCAGTGATATAGTAACTTATTTGACATGCAGGGGAGGAATTAGGACCCCAGTTTTCTTGTCTCACAATGTCCAGACTTAAGCTTTAGGACTGACCTCTCATTCTTCAGCTCTCATTGTCTCTTTGTCACAAGGTCCATTTCACAACTGTTTGGAAGGAGTTTCCCTTCCTTGATAAGATACTTAAAATTATCGAGCAGTGGATATGTTTTACATGAAAATAAAAGACTGACTGTGCTGTGGAATCTGATTTTCTGTTGCTTTCCATGCTAGTAGAGTATCTGTCCTTGCATCTTTCATAGTTGAGCAGGTGGAGGGAACATCTTCAGAGCCAGGGCAGAACCTGTTCCTGCTGTTCTTGGGGGTCACTGAATTGCACTTTTGTCCCTGGTCTTGCTGGAACTGCTTGTTCCTGTACAAAGTAGTTGATGCCCTACTGGCATCCGTAGGGCTGTTTTAGTAGTGCTTGTTGGTGCAACGGATTAATTTTGCTGCTGCTTAGCAGAAAGTGCGGGTTTCCCAGCTGTCATCTTTGCCAAAAAGGGATGCAGAATAATTTTCAGTGTGAACAGTCTTCTGAGTAGGAGTGTATCAACCAAGCCATGCCAACATTTATTTGCATCAGAGATTAAATCCTTGCATGAGTTCTGAGACTTTTTTTGTTTTTCCTCATGTGATTATATTTGCTGATTAGGAATTTTTAACACATAAAGGAGGCTATCATAGGCCAAGCCTAGTAACTCTTATACAGGGAGTAAAATGAGAAGATAGTGTGAATTTGGACTGAAATCACTGTTGTATAATTCTGGAAAGGATGTTTTCTCTCCTGTTTGTAACACCTTGCAGTTTCTTTGATATTTAGAAACCTGACTGAGATATCATTATTTCAGCCAAGTACTTTGCATATCAAGCTAATTCTGAAG
>VZUA01045125.1:25589-41924 GCA_013401035.1 Horornis vulcanius
ATACGTGCATGATCTTTCAAAAATCGCAGACATTCCTGTAGAGTTCTCAAGGCAGTTGCAGATAAGAGCATGAATAGGTGTCAGGTTTTAATCATTTGGACTAAAGTGCGAGGGGCTGATGTAATCCCTAATGAAGTACCAACTATCGCTTGGATCACAGCAAATTGGCTGAGTGTTAAAGAGTGCTGACATCCAAGATCAGGGAATAAGATGCAGCATATTTTGCTATCTAGATCTGAGAATGAGGGAATAAGGATCACTGGTCTTTCATACATATTCCTCAAACACTGAATAAAGGTTAATGCAATAAACAGGAGGCAAAAGACAGTTGAGGGTAAAGAAGTTCTGTANGGATACTGACAGACTTTTTTTGTATGCAAAGTCCTTAGATAAACAAGAAATGAAGTTACTTTTTTTGGGATGGGT
Organism: Horornis vulcanius; assembly: GCA_013401035.1. Lineage (NCBI taxonomy): Eukaryota > Metazoa > Chordata > Aves > Passeriformes > Scotocercidae > Horornis > Horornis vulcanius. The sequence continues at coordinate 26,016 of VZUA01045125.1, forward strand.
TTAGTTCATGTTGAAGGTTTTATTACTAGGCTTCATTGCAAGATCATTTTTTAGAGTGAAGTCTTCCCAGTTACCTGAAGCAGGGAATCCTTGATGCAGTCAGAGGACCCATTGAGCTTTTATTTCTCTTCAGAAAAATGAGAAAAAATAAAAGTGGAAATCCCGATCTGATTGAATATTTGTCATAATTTATTGAATCGTCCTTTATCTAGAAATACAAAAAGGTTGGCAATTGTTGGTTTTCTTGAAAAACTTTGCTCTGTCACCTCAGATACAGATGTTATGTTGGGCATCCTAAAAAGGGCTTAATGAATTCAGGAACAGCAGATCCAGGTGTCTTCACAGCCCATCCTGCCATGAATATCTCAGCTCTGTGTTACTGGCAGAGATAATCTCTCCTTTTTCACCTGTGATTTCTGAGTGCCGGCTCACAATGGAAGGCAGTAGATAAGAGTGTGCTTCCGGTGAGGTTTTGTTTGAATGTGAAAGGGAGATTACAAGTGGGTTTTTTTTTTTGTTTGATTAATGAAGGTGTGTTGGAGATTTTTAATGCGTGTAGTGAGGTGTTGCAGTAGCAGGATTTGAAATTGGGGACTGTCTTTTCAGTCTCGGATTGAATTGTCTGCCGAGTCTGCTCTGGAATGCCTTCAGTCTGTTGAAAAAACCGCAAGGGTTTGCAGTAGTTGGAGGATCCACAGGGCTACTGAATGTGAGTGCTGGGCTCTCTGCTCTTGCAGCGTGGCAGCCCTGTGATTTCGGGTTTGTTACTGCTTGGGAATAGTTGACCAAATTGAAATTTAAGGCATGTGACACTTCTGTAATTTTTCTAGGGTACAGTACTTCTGTGCTTCCACTGCTGCTGATAATAAAATCAAGTGCCTAACTTGTTTGGGAAAAATTCAAACATTTTACCTGAAAACTAATGGGAGAGGGAAAAACTGAAAAAAAATGTTTCTTTGATTGGATCCTCTTTCTTGAGATACTGTGCATCAGCTTTATGTTCCACTTCCAGTTAAGTGACTGTTCTGTTTCACTGGAATGCTCATGCTACTGCAGCAACTCCTGATTCGTATTTCTAAATTCATTTATAGTTGGTCTAACAACCTTGGACATTTTCCCACTGGAAACTGCTTCTCACTGAAGCTGTAAACCTCAGCAAGAACCTGGCCTTTTGAATATATGTTACTTTGCCTTTTTATCTCACGATTTATAGATTCTTACCTCATTTTTTTTTCAGAGTAACAAAATATCCTTTCTAATATTCTGCAGAATATTAGCTATAGTTACCTAATGTAGATAGAAAGACAGGATGATGCTGATGGGAATTGTTTACTCGAGGAAATATAATAATTTTCAGTTTCCAGCTGGAGCTTTCAATTTTAGAAATGTGATTAATATATTGTGTTAGGAGAAATAAGTAAAGTTATCATGGATGTTCAGCTCCTGTAAAACAAGGTTGCCAGTTTGCTCCTTCTGTTTACATTTCTGTCAGTATCTCAGCTGCAGTTGAACACTGAACTTGAGAACAAACAGAACAAAATGAACAAAAAGTCCCACCCAATCTGGAAGAGAAAGAGGTATTTGAAGAGTCCAAAGTTGCCATATGTTGTAGCAAATATTTTTGCAGGCAGTTTGTTGAATATTTGCTTAGAATTGAGAAGTATAATTGCGAGTTAAGGCTTCATCCTTTTGTGTTTTGATAATACTTGATTTTTCAGCTTCTTTTTAGGCAATTAAGTTTAGCCTCTATTAAGATGCAATTCTGCAAGAGCAGGTTCATGTAAAGTAAGTCATGAAAAATATTTTGAACCACATGGGTAAGGAAAAAGTAGAGATACTAAATGATAAGAAGAAACAATCAGACATTTTACATCAAACATAAGGGGTCTGTAACTTCAGTGTTTTAAGTGCACTGTATATTTATATCTCTCAAATTTGGAATTATTTTAAAATTGGAGTTATGTAATTTTTTTTTTTCCTGTAGGTAATGGAGATAATATAGGCAGCAATTACGTAATACCAATAATAAATATCTACTTGAGCAAAAAGAAGAGTAGTTCTGGCATAGAATCTTTGTTTTCAGGTATTACAGGTGTTAATGCTCTCTGTTCTGTCAGAGCTGGAACCTGTGCCCTGTGCAGCTGAGCCACAGGATGGGCAGTTAGTGACTCTGGAAAATGCACTTTATGTTCAACCAGCTGTGGCTCCTCAGAGATGATGCTGGTTCTGGGTTTGGAATGTTGTGGTGATACTTGGTGACTCAAACATAATTTGAAGAGCAGGTTGTACACGGGGCCTTGAATGCCCAGGTGCAGCACTGTGAACGCAGCCCTTCTTCAGGGTCAATACCCAAACGAGTTATTTTGTGTGTGCTAAAGGCTTAGTTTGTCTTACAGTTTAATAGAGTTAAACAAGAAGTGATGAGCTGACTTTCCTCCCCCTTTAGGCGTACAATTAAAAATTGCGTGATGTATGATCGGCTGGGGATTCTGAACAGGGGATTGAAAGGTTCTTACAGAACTACACTACGGAAGGAGGCACTTTAAACTCACTGACAGACTCCCAGGATACAATCCCTGATTCAGACAATGGGGCAAAATACCTGTTAGAGCAGGTATTCAGTGCCTTGAGATACAGCACCAGGGTCTTTATAGTGTGTTCTGTTCTTTTTTGCTGTTTAATTTTCCGCTGTTGGAGTGGTAGTGGTTGGCTAGGCAAAGAATGTACATAAACCCCTATAGGGTTTTGTCTTTTCCCAGTTCCTTATTTTTTGGACAGTGACATTGGAGAACAGTTGGAGATGATTGCTTGGGGAGAAAAAAGTGGTTTTTGAAGAGCACAGATGCTATAGGAGTTGGGGCTTCAGAGTTTTGTAAGAAATAAAAAAAAGGTATTATTTAAAAAATCAAAGTTAGACTATGTATTGGCATGTCTGAGGGATTATTCAACCTATTTTAAAATTTGTATGAAGTATTAATAACATTTTTATTGCTTTCAGAGAATTATTATTGTTTTATTACGTCCTATACCTGCTGTGGCAGCTCCCCTGCATCTTTAATTGCAGGGTGCTGACACACAGGGTCGTGTTCAGTTTCATTCTTTTGTCTTCACTAATTTGTCATAGTCCAGTTTGCCCGGTCCAGCTGGTCCTCCTTTACCTCCCAAATTCTTTTCCAGTGTTCTTGTAGTTCGGTTACATTACCCAAAGGCTACTTTGGGTTAATGCAAGCATTGCCTACTGATGATCAAACTCAGGTGCTCAAAGCTGCAGCTTCTTCTGGATTGAAATTTTGTATAAATCAGTAAGTCTGCCATGTTGTAAGCTGGGCCATGCTAATGGAGTTAAAGCATTTCTGGTTTTTTATTAACAGTCTGCACTTAGTAAATTCCACTCTCAGAATGCTTTTAAATACTGCACAGGGACTAAATTCTTCCTTACAGTTTTGTTGATGTTTTGGAAATCTTAATTGAATCTAAATGAATTAATGAGAATGCAATCATCTTTTGTATTTCTTTCAAAGGTCTCAGCTTTTGGTAACTAGGAAGGTGGTATTGCTTAATTTTGACTTCTTTTCCCAGTTCCATTGTTGTTCTGAAAGTGCAAAACTGTCAAGACCAAATAATGGAATTTGCTTTATAATGTAATAGAAGCAAAATAAATTCAAATTTAGTTAAACAACAATAAGATAACAAATATATCTATGCCTTATTTTGTCCATTTGCTTTTTTCCAGGAGCCAGCAGGAAAAAGAGGATTGATAGCATTTGGACCTGCTGACAACTCAGAGATTCAGTGTGGCACTTGTGAGTCAGGAAATTCAGCATGTGCTGGCTGGAGGATGCTGAATGACTCTGATCCTGTGCTGCCCTCCTCTGGCTCAGCTCTTCAAACAAAAACCTCTCGAGCCTCTGATGCTGTGTCAGGTACAGAGGACGTTGGAGAGCCTTCTTAGTTATTTACGTTTTAGCTGAAATTATCTCAGAATTTGGTTAACCTTTGCTTGTAGGTTTGAACATTTCTACATGTTCCAGAGTAAACAAAGATGAAACTTGAACTGTTTTGACTCGGTCCCTTAATTATGTTGTGACCTTTTGGGTACAAATGTAATTTTAGTGCTACTAAAAAAAAAAAGTTAAAAAATTATCGTTAGTGTTTTTTTTAATGGGGGAACTTAAAGGAATTTCATATTGGATTGAGACAGTTTGAGCTCTTCACCTGTGTAGTGCAGGCTTAAATTTCACTTTTTATTCTGTCTGTAATGTTAGAAGTAATCAGTTACTATTTAATGTTCTGACGTCTGCTACTTTTCCAGTGACATTTATAGTGTTCACAGTTAGAACTGAAGTGTTAATTTTTTCAACATATCTGCGTAGATTTTTATGTTTCCATAGCACTGCCCCTTAACATTTCTGTTCCAGCAGTGTTAAATGTAACACTGAAAGCAGAAGATTTGCAGAGGAGGGATTGTGTTAAGTCAGAACAGTAATGGAAGTGATGCAGAATATGAAATAAGGAAGCATTTATTCACAGGGAAAACTGGGAAAAGCTTGCTGAAGGATGTCTTTGAAAACTTGTAGCAGTTAAAAACATCTGATTCTTCAGTGCTGTTACTTAAGAATTCTGTTCAAGTTCCCTTTTGGCTTAGTTTTGCAATTCCTCAGCCAGGAATACACATATCCAGAAACATCCTTGGGGTGAGTTGGGGTGTGTTCCTTGTTTTCAAATAACTTTCTGTTTAGCCTGTTCTTTGAGGTGCAGTTACTACTGCACGTTCCAGTTCCCTGAGAGCAGTGTCACTGTGGTGGCTGCAGAGCAGTGCCTGTGCCCTTAGGAGCAGTTCTATGGCATGCAGCTCATTGGAAATATATTAACTTAATACTTGTTCAAACCAGATTATTTCCAGATATATCAAAATGCAGATCCTACATTTATTTCTGTCATTTGCTTCTGCCTTCTCAAATAACAGAGTATTCTAGTAAGCTGGGAAAGACTTTAGAGAAAACAGATCTGGTTGTCAACATAGATTTTCTTTTCTTTTTTTGTGGTTGAGTCTGTGGCAGTTGAAGGTTCTTGGCTGAATTGGGCTTTTTTTTGAGTCATTCTGTTAGATCACATAGGCTGAAAACAGTTTTGTAAATAATCATGTCAAGGACCAGCCTTTCTTACATTTCATTCCACACAGAAGTGAGTGGAACTGCTGTAGAGTTTTTCCCTAGGCAGACTCCAGGGAATAGGTTCATGCCATGAAGGAGTTTTTTGCTTGGTTGTTTGTTTTTGTTTTTTCTTTTGAGAAATACCAGAAAATACCAGAAATCCTGTGGCTGCTCAGTAAAATATGTCAGTACAATATCCAAACCCACGTGTTTAACTTAGTGCTTTGAAGGAACATCTGTGGCTTGAAGTACAAGTGCTTGTTACAATTAATACTGAGATTCCAGAATTTACTAATTACTTGGGCTATGAATGTTTTTGAATGAGAGTTTTGGACATTTTATTTCTGCTCAGCATTTCAGAGTGGGGACAGTGTTGTCTTTACTATGGAACAAGCTGGAGACACAGTGCCATTAGAGTCTGAAGCTAATACTGACAACATGGAAAACAGTTCTCCTGGTAAGAGTTCTTCCTTTGCAATTGAAAATGTGTTTATTTTTTCTTCAAGTATGTATGTTAAATGTGTATAAATTATTTTAAAAACTCGGAAGTTTGTAACAGGAACAGTTGGATTATGCTGTCACAGTGAGCAGTGATGTATTTAATGGCTACTGTTTGTTTTAAACTTATTTAATTGCTGTTGTATTACATTCACAAGGAAATACTTTATCTGTTTTGAGGCTCATCATATGAAGTAGAGATACCTAGATGTCACAAAGGAAGTAACATGTTGAATAAGGTTTTAAGAAAGCACATTATTCATCACCACCACTTATTAACGCTTCCCTTGTTTTTAGCATCAGTGTTGGATGATAAAGGTGAGCAAAGCAACGAAGAGGAACAAAAGTCTGTCAAGCCAACAAGTAAAGAGTTCAGGAAAACCTGGGGGTTTCGGAGGACCACGATTGCCAAGAGAGAGGGTGCAGGAGATGCTGATGTGGACTCTGGTGAGCAGCAGCCTCAGCAGCAGCAGCAAGGCATAAACCTCAGGAGGAGTGGACGGCAGCCAAAGCGCACAGAGAGAGTGGAAGAGTTCCTGACCACGGTGAGGCGCAGGGGCAGGAGGAGTGTTCCCACTACCCTGGAGGATTCCAGTGAAGCAGCCTCTGGGCCAGCCACAGATGCTGAAACTGCTTCTGAAGACAGTGTTGAGAGCACTCCAGATACAAAACCTGTCACTCGGAGGATTTTCACCAGGAGTTGTAAGGAGCAGAAAAGCCCTAAAAGCAGACCCACAAAAGAGGAGGAAGAAGAAGAAGAAGAAGAGGAGGAGGAGGAAGAGGAAGATGCTACTTCTGATAGTGACAGCGATGGGTTAACACTAAAGGAACTGCAGAATCGGCTAAGAAAGAAACGTGTTGAGCAGAAAACTCCTCAGCTGGTGTTGAAGGATGTGCAGAACCACCTGAGGAAAAGGAATTCAGAACAAGATCCTGCCAAAACAGGTGATGTCACACCTGAAAAAGAGGATGAGTCTGAGCTGCCTGTCAAGCAGGAGCCTGAGACTGCAGACAGCACTGAGATTGCGAGTCAGGTGGTTGTGTCTGAGGAGGACACTGAAGATCTTGAGGCTCAGAAGGAAGAAAAGCCTGCCCTTGGTGCAAAGGGGGCCTCAGATGAGGAACCTGAAGAACAGCCCAAAAGCAAACCCGAGTCTGAGATCTACGACCCAAATGCCTTGTACTGTATTTGTCGTCAGCCTCATAACAACAGGTAGGCAAAGGGCTCAGCTGCAGACACAGTGTAAAGACTTGGAATTTTTCTGTGATGAAAAATTAAGCCAGTTGCTAATGCTTGCTTTTTGAATGAGCTTTTGAATTTGTTGAATTTTGGCAGGGAGTTTATAACAAATACTTAAAAGAGGATAAACAAATACAGAAATAACCAGTGAGGCAGAACTGTGCACTGGTGCTTTATTTGGGTAATTAAGTTGTTTTGCTTGAAATATTCACTGAAGGTTACTTGTCTTTTCATTTCACAGTGTTTTACTGTTCCTTGGTGGGTTTTTTTTTTCAGGTTTATGATTTGTTGTGATAGATGTGAGGAATGGTTTCATGGTGACTGCGTGGGTATTTCTGAGGCTCGAGGGCGATTGTTGGAGAGGAATGGTGAGGACTATATCTGTCCAAACTGCACCATTCTCCAGGGACAGGATGAGCCTGTTTCAGAACTAGACCAGCAGGAAGCTAAAGTGGAGCAAGGAAATGCGGATGGCACAGAATTCACAAGCATAGGAACAATTGAACAAAAATCAGTTGAGGACCAAGGAATCAAGGGTAGGATTGAAAAAGCTGCAAATCCAAGTGGAAAGAAAAAACTAAAGATATTTCAACCTGTAAGTATTTTAATTGTTTCTTATTTTTAATGTTTTACTGAGTACATGGAGACAATGACTTGTATGGCTATAAATCTGACTTGATTTTAAAGCTACACATAAGCTGAACAGCCCATTGAACACTGCTGGTTAGCAGAAGTTTATCCACAGCTCTGTTGGTACAGGAATTAAAACCTAGTTTCAGGTGAGGGATTTAAAAGTTTTATATAGGTGTAGGAAATAGTTTGTGCTTTCTGCCCTTTAGAAATAATGTTTTGGAAGTCAAACAGTGAGGTTTTCTTTCAATAAAAATATTGTGATTCTGGACTGGTATATACTATCTTTGAAATAATCACAAACATTTTGGACATTTTCAATGGTAGTGAAACTTCTGGTTAACATTGAAAAGTCTCTGTTGTATTTAATTCCAGCTGTACTTCCAGTTAGCCTTTGAAATTTTGATTTTTGTCCTGATGCTGCGTTAGGTTATCAGCAAATAGAGACTTTCTTTATACTGCCTTTTTAAATCTGAAAATGTATCTTTTGAAATATTTCACAATCTGAAGGAAGTTTAAGCGTTGTCATATAAAGTTCCTTGCCCAGTTGGAAAGGCATAGAAGCTTCTTCGGCTTAATGTACATGAATTAAAAAAACAAGTGCTACAGTGGTTATCTTTGTTCTGCCTAAGGTACTGCAGTAGTGCCAGTGTCTTGGACATTTCCCTTTACATTTCAGAGCTGTCCATGGCAACACAGTGAGATTAATGTATAGATAGAACAGTTTGAGCTAAATATATAAATATTTACTGTTTTAAGATAAATGTGTGGAAAACAGAATTCTCAAAAATATTTTCAAATACATTCATACTTCTTTGTACACAAAAAGGTTTTTGAGAGGCCAGTGCTGTTGGTGTTGGCTCTTCTACTGAATATCACCAAGTGCTCTTTATCTTCACTTCACATTGAAGTGTGTACATGATGGGAAAGTTCCCAAATCCAGGTTTTATCAGGCTGCTGCAGATAAAGCTGTGTACTGACTTTTGATTGCGGAGAAGTCAGTCCCACTATGCAAATAATATTTATTTAACTGGAAATATTCCTGAAAAACTTACTTTTGGTAATTACTGGCAAGAGGTTGTTTAGAACTACAGTAGATGTGAGTGCTTTGTATCATTTTTAGGAGTTATTTAGGAGAGACTAAAAGCATAGTACACAGAGGTGATACATTGGAGCCTAAAGAGCTTTCAAGTATTTCTAGATTTCAACTTAATGCACTCTGTTTTCAAGGAATGTGCTGTTTTCTGAATCATGACATTGGAAGAGGAAGTGCTTCATCTGCTAACACCTTGATATAAATGGAGGGTGATTTTTAATTAGAGGAAAATTCAGATTGCAGAGGCAAACCTATAAATGTAAGGAGTAGACAGCTATGTGAAAGTTGTGTATAAGAATGTTTTTATGTAAGTTGGAGACTTTTAAAATTAAAACAGTAAAACCTCTAAAGCAAGAATAATCTGTACACCTGAATATCTGAGTGCTTCCTCTTACACATGTTCATGGCTGAGGACAGCAGCTAATGGGGATGGTTTAGAGACCTTGCTGCTGAGAACCCAGCTGTGCATTATCAAAGACATTTCTCATATGATGCAGAGGATCAGTAAAGAGCATTTATGTACTTACGGGATTTGAAAATTTAGGAAACCAACTTCCTTTATCTCAGGGCTAGCAGACCAACCACTTGAAAATACAGCACATCCTGAAAAATCTGTTAGAGGAGTGAAATTTTTACCTTTTTATGGGTTGTTTGCGTTGTCATGAACAGTTGTTCTCACGCTGGCAGTTAGTTGTGCTGGTCAGAGCGGCAGTCTGCACATGAGCTGTGTAAGCATTTCTCCATGTTACAAAGGCTGTTCCTGCTGTTTCCTCTTTGAAGTCTGACCCCACTCCATTTCTCCCTGTATTTGAAGGTAATTGAAGCTCCTGGTGCTTCCAAGTGCATTGGCCCTGGCTGTTTCAACGTGGCCCAGCCCGACTCTGTGTACTGCAGCAATGACTGCATCCTCAAACACGCTGCAGCCACCATGAAGATCTTGAGTTCTGGCAAAGATGCAAAACCAAAACCTAAAGAGAAGATCAAACCAAAATCTGAAAAGCCTGGCATACCAAAACCTCAGCAGCAGGTAAGCTTGTGTTCATGACCAAGAGCAGTTGTCCTGGAGCACTGAGCATTATTTCTGTGCTCTCCTTTTTGGCTCAAATAAAACTGCCAAGTCCTGCATTGAAGACGAGTTTTCTCTTACTTTTCTTGTTGTTACTCTCTTGCTTTTTTTCTGTGGTAAGGACAATAAAATGTTTCCCTGTCGTTATTAAAAATCTTAATAGTTGCCTCTAGATGGAGGTAGTTCCTTCCAAGGGTCATCTACATGGCAGTGACTTAAAAGTATTTTAAGTAATTACATCTTTTTAATTTTACTTTAAGCCAAATTAATTTTACCTTCTTAAACTAAACTTCAAATTATTGGGTTTTGGAGTAATTAAATAATTTTAAATGATGCACTATTAAAGTAAGGAGTTTACTATAAAAGAAACTACGGTACTTGTGTGTAGCTCTCTGCTTGTTTGTAAAATGCAATATATTTGATAATAATTAGTAATCAAGCTATTTTTAATGATCCAGGTGGGCGTCAAACCGGTTTCAAACCAAAAGAGACAGTTTCCTGAGAAAAGAGACGTGAATGTGAAGAAGACTGTTGTGAGCACAGCCAAGACTGAGGTGAACACCCAAGCTCCTGCTCGAGAGCCAGCGGCAGAGCCCGTCACGCCGTCCTGGGCCAGTGATCATAATTACAATGCTGTAAAGCCTGAAAGGACTGCTGCCATTTCACCTGCACTGTTGTTCAAATGTATGTATGGCTTAGGGATATTCCTGAGTAATCATATTTTCTTTGAATACCCATCCATTCTTGGCTCTGCAAAACCAGGGAGTTTAGGATTCGGGGGTTTTTTCTTACTATGGCACCAAGCTACTTTTCTCCACCTTCAAAGATTCATACACAGATACTCACAAATGAGAGACACTTTTAGGAGTTTCATTTGTATCATATGACAGTTGTATGATTTAAGAGCCTGTTGATCTACCCAGCTGATTTCTGGATGAAAACTACATGGTTAAGCTTGAAATCTTTCCCATAAAGACAGTGTCTGTTTCTAATCTAGAAGGTAAGTATTGATACATTTGTGTTAAGTTTTACAAAAAGGATGTGCAGTGTGCACCGTGAATCAGCAATTGCCTGTACTAATTTCAGTTGTATTTTTGTAATTTAGATTTGGCACCTGTCTCTTAGGTCTTGAATTTTCAGTGCCTGGTGCCGAGTGAAATCTTCAACGTGGTATCCAATGATACTTGACACCTCTGCAGATGGCTTTTAACTGTCAAGTATATTTCTGCTGCTTTTCTTCCTTACATGAAATAACTTACAGACCATCCTTTATTTTTATGTTGGTGGGGCAGAACTCTACTATCTTTATTTTCTTTTTTTTCCCCTTTCTCTGTTCATATTCCACACATTATCCACACACACAAGAGCACATTTCAACTGGATGTTGGGCAGAGAAACTGCCTTGCCTATTTTTGCAGGTTTTGAGTAGCATCTTGTAACTCATGTGAAGGTAAGTAAATACTGCTTTGAAGCCTGAACAAGTCTTTCTGCTTATGACATTTCTTGATTGACTCCATCTAAGTAGTTCTATAATGCAGTTGTGGAACTTGAGATGAAATCTGACATTTCAGTTACAAACCACGTGACCTTGTGTTTACTCCTTTGAAGAGTAATGAATTCAGAAATTCAGTTCTCACAGTTTTTGTAACCACGCTTCAGCCAATATACATTTTATTTTCATAAGTAAGCCTAATTATTGAACATATACATGTGAAGTAACTGATAATTTTATAGTAATATTTAAGATGAGATTTTTCTAGTTAGAATTTTTATACACTGAGGGAACACCAGCTACCCTAAATTGCTATTGATGAACATAGCACATACCTGGTATATTTTAATGGTCTTTACCCACATCAAGTTAAATGGTTGTAATTTTTCTCTGTGTTTGCTGCTTATTAGGCCTTTTACCTTTTGTATAGTAAACTCCCATAAGGTATATATTTTAATTAGCTTCCATTAAGGTTCTTTTAAAGAAAATTCAGCTTATTTTGTCACAAACAGTAGTGTTTTAAACATAACTAAAATTGGTGGAAAGACATAAATGAAACTATGAAGGCTTATTTTATGTCAGATTTTTCTGACTGTGACAGTTACAGGTGTCCATAGAACCATTTCACTTAAAGTGTCCTTATTCCTGTAGGATTTTTTTCCCCCAGGAGACAGGAATACAGGTTTTGAGGCAGAAAGTTTGAGGATTTTTTTAAGGGAGTTTGCTCTTAAGATTTACCACACTGCAGGTTTTACAGATTTAACCACTTCCAGTAGAAAACTGGCTTCCTGCAGCTAAATAGTGAAATTGATTCCAAAAGATTGTAAATACCAGACTTTAGCAACAAATAGAGAACAACCTAGTTTGTGTGATGAAGAACTCTCATATCAAATGCAAGGAAGAACTTCAGATTTTTTTTTAAGGTAAGTTGTACTGATATGTGGTAACTCTGTCATTCCTGAATGCCTAGATAAATTGTTTGTGTATTTGTGAAAAAATGTGTCCTGCTTTTCAGTGGATAGGTCTGAGCTGTAGTCTTCCTGAGAAGCTGCCTGTGCATCATCTGCAGAAGTACTCTACCAGATTTTATTTCTTTAAGAAATCTTTATATGTTGTTCAAAACCTAAAAGTTACAGCATTAGGGAAATTCATGAGAGTCATCTCACTTCACTTCAGATATCTAAGAGTGAGAGAGAAGTCTCTAAGTCTGAGCTAGTCTGTCTAGGAAAACATGTTTATTTGACCAAACATAATCTAGTTTAGATGCAAATCTTGGAACCAAGCAACTCCCTGTTTAGAAATGTGCATTTCTGAACATTGATTATGAAGGACTTGTAGTCCAGAAGAGGCAAAGGACTTCCAAATGCAGTATTTCAGAATGCTGCCTGTGTTCTTCCAGAGCTTCCAGCCACGTTCTCCAAATCCTTGTTTCCAGCTTCAGCACAGGAGGCCTTTTAGGAATTAAGAAAACTTAACCTGCTTAACAGAATCACTCTTTAATACTCTTTACATCAGACTGTTTATCATGTCAAACATAGATTTATTTTGTATATTTACTCTGTACTTGAAAGTTACAAGATTTTGTTGTTATTATATGAGATAGTTGTTTTGTTAAGTAGTACCACAAAAATCAAGTCATTTTAAAGATGTTTTAAAGGTGGTAGGAGCATATAATGTATTTGAATCTAAGCCTACCATCAGGGCTCTTCTCCCAGCCTGTTCTGCATTAGTTTAAAAAAAAGAGGCTATGTGGTGCTACTACTGTGCAGTTACACAGAAGAGTGATTTTTTTTCCCCTTCTGTTACCCTTAGTTTGTGTTTCTTCACTTCTAACTTTCCTAATTCTTTTGGGGATATGAGTTAGGGCTGTACTTGGAAGTGACTTTGTACACCAGAATCTGGTGCCTGAAAAATGACTGTCTTCCATCTTTCTGTGCCCAGTGAAAATAACCCTTTTGATTCATTTAGAGTGGGAAAAACCTTGATTTGGTAAATGAATATTAAGTACAAGTACTTCTAAAGTTTCAGACAGTATTTGAAGTACACATATAAAAGGAAATTAGGTCTGAGTCACATTCCCTTTCAGAAGAGTTGCTTTTACTTTTGTTAGGAAAATTGGTATTCATTTAATATGCAGTGCTCAGGTTTTATATTGCATTTCAGAAATCATCCTGGCTTCCAAAATCATACAAGTATGTGGATTGTTGAGATTTATGAACATTGTTCAGAGATCCATGTTACAACAGCAACACTTGTAAGAGACTTTTTTCCATATTTTTGCTATTAATTGTCAAACAGAAGTCAGCAGCAAATGCAGTTTTAAAATAGAAAATGAATCCCAAAGGAGGGGAAGAGGGTAAGCATTTGCAGTATCCCAGTTTTTAAACTACCCAGTCCTAAGTATGCTAAGTATACATTAGTGCTTCAAAGCTTTGAAGTTCACCTGGTTTATTAGACTTAAATACACGAAGCGATAATTTACTCAATTCAGGTGTTAAAACAGCTTAATAATCTTGACTACTTTCACTGAGAAGAGCAACTAGACATACAGGAGAGTGAGGAGGGTTTATTAGATAAAGGCTCCAAAAGAAGCATTTACTTACTGTTCTTGTGGGATAACTTCAGAGTAAAAAGCACTTGTCACAACAAATCACTAAACTTGTGTTTACATTAACTGCAGACAGATACAATGTAAATTTATAGCAAATTATGGTCGTACCTTATTTGATACCAGTGTTTCACTTAAGTTCTTGATGAGTGGGGTTTGGAAGGGGGACTGTTTCCTTCAGAGAAAACCTCAATGTTGGTGGTCCTGTTCCTGCTTCCCATCAGGGAATCACGGAGAGACAACGCTGCCACCTCCTGGAATTGGGAGCCCTGGCTCTGGTGATACAAATTTCCTTTTGTTTTCCTTTTTCAGTTTTTTTCATCTCTTCTGCAGCTGAACTTTTCCACGCTCAAGAGCAATTCACAAAGGGAATGGGATGTGCTTGTGTAGTAAAGCTCTTGGGTTGTTTGTTCCTGTACACCTCTCACAAAATAAGGAGACTTTGAGAATGGAACACAGGGATAGTGGGATGCCCCTCCAGCAGAAACTGCTGAGTGTATCAAAATGGCAGGATTATAGCATGCATAATTTATGTGTGCATTTCCTTGTGTCTTGATTTTTTTTTTTCTTTATGTAAAAACAGCATGAAGACAGGAAAGAAAGAAACCACTCTACAGAGTGCAGGGGGAATACAGGGTGCACTAAAGACAGGATTTATGGCTCAGGAAGTAGTAGTGGTGCAGGGAGCTGTAAGTACTGTATGAAGAGTAAAAGATTAGGTCCTGTCTACCCACAGGTTGGTGTCAATTTAATGCTGCTTTTCAGGCAAGATCGTACCAGCTGAAGTTGTGACTGTTGAGTGCAGTGGATGTTGATATACTGCTACTGGTTTAGCCTAAAATTTTAAATATATTTTACTTAAACGTTGCATCTTAAACCATAAGTATGTTTGCCTGCAAGAACTGGTTGTAGGTAAACTGGATTCCTTTGGGTGTGAGTGCTTCCCACAGGAAAAGCTAGGCTGTGCCAGGTTCCATACTGTTATAACTGAAACTACTACTGGCATCTGAATTGACTCCCAGAAAGCCAAGGTGTCTTGCTTAATGCTGTATTCTGCAATGTAGGCCCATCCTGAGAGGCACTAAGTATTGAGTAGTACCAGAGAAATGAAAAGAACTACTGATTTTGGTACTGGCCATTTTCTGGGACACCTGGCTGCCGTGTATGTAGGTGTGGCCTAAACATTTGAACTGGAGTAGTTTTCAGAAAGGCTGCTGACAGACTAAAAATGATCAGCATACTGAAGATGAGTCTGCCAGAACTTCTGAGAAATTCACCTTGGACAGCTGGCTTTGGAAGGGTTGTACAGGAGTATAACCTGGCAGCTCCAGTGCTGAACTCCTGTCGTGAGACTGGCAGGGACTGTGCTGGCCTGGGGCTTGCACACGACCCGAGCCCTGCCTGTGGAGGGTGGCAGACCATAGTGGTGCTGAAGCCAACGTCCCCAGCCAGTTAAAAGGAGCAATGGGATCCTTGGGGAGCCATTTTCATCTCCTGCCTGTGAACTACTGGAGCTCCCCTTCTCTGCTCTGCAAGGTATGTCACACGTGCCCTGTGGCTGGCAGCCATGTGAAGATTTTTGCCATCTCTTAAGTTAGGAAGGCTGGTCCCTGCTCCTGGCATGTGCCTCAAACACCCAGCACGCCCGAGGCACTCGGAGACAGCAGGCCAGCACTCCTGCCATCAGGGGTGCTCGGATTCAGTGTGAGAACCATTGCTCAGGGGAAGGGTTGGGGGCAGAAACTGGTACAGCTTCCAGAGCCACTGTGCATATGAGGGTGGTTTATCTCATCAACACTGAAAGTGATGAAAGTTTGATTAAAAACACTCACCACCCTCTTGCTGTTTTGCTTTCTTTTACTAATTTTACTTCACTTGTTTGAACTTGCTCACTTGACTGCAGAGCCAGTGAAAAAGTTCTTTGCTAGTCCCCAAATAAAAGGGATTTTTTTGAGGTGATCGCTTGCACTTTGAGTCAAGTTCACTGCTGATTCATTATGTCTGATCTGTGCTGAACTTGGAACCTGAAGATGGCCTGTCCCTGCAAGGAGTGATGATGCCAATCCATGAACAGTCTGGAAAACAAGAAGCCTCTTTTTTTGCCTCAGATAGTGCCTCTCTCTCTC
>VZUA01045127.1:0-10565 GCA_013401035.1 Horornis vulcanius
CGAGTTTTGAGGCTGGTAACTAGTGGCTCAACAGCATTCAATAGGCAGGAGTCCATGGATGTGCTTTGGCTTTGATAGTTATCCCAAGAGTAATGGTCCTTATGGAATTTTCCAACTGTAAACCCAACTAAAGGTTTATTTTAACATAGCTAAACCCTTTCACTTCATGTCTCTCAACAACACTTCATTTGGATGTACAGTGGGTTCAGGGACTGTGTGCCAGTAGTCAAAGCAGCCTTTTATCCATCTCATTTCTTACCAGTGCCAGCCTCTGGCTGGAAGTTACAGGCAGTTTTTTCCAAACCAGTATGGAAAACCAGAGCAACCTCAGCCTAGCAAATGATTGAAGACCCCTCTGTTGGCGTGGGACAAGCCAAGAATGAGGAAGCATCTGTTCTCCCTGCATTTCTCCTCCTCCAACATGTCTAGGAGGAGAGTCCTGCCTGGGAGTGCCAGCTGCATCCACCACAGTCTATGTGGGGACAGCTTTGCTGGATGCATCTCCATCCCACCAGTGGCCAAACACCTGGGAAACCCGGTGTGCTTATGATTTCTCACTCATTGATCAGAAAATGGCTTCAGTTCAGGTTCAGAGGCTCAGAGGTCACTTGGGCAAAGGCAGATTTAGCTCAGGGCACGATGGCATTTGCAGGGCTTGTCTAGAGAGGCCAAGAAAATGAGCTCAGGCTGGGGCCTCTGGCACTGAGGATGTGCATCTTCTGTGAACACAACACAGACAAAAACACAAACCTTAAAAATGCAAATCTTTGGGCTATAAATTCACTGCTCTACCCAAGGCAGTTGTTAGTTTTCCATATTTATTTATGATTCATTACAATCTGGATTTTTATAGATCTTCGACTCTAAGTTTTATATTTAATTGAATGAGAGTCCTGGTATCTTTCTGCATGTGTTTATGTGGTTTTCATTAACTACTGTGCAATCTAAGAAAGATCTTTGTTAACCAAAAATAAGGAATGTTTGTTAATGTTTAATGGAAACAATAACAATAAAATTACACAATGATAATTAAAACCACCCCAACCGTAAAAGCTCCTTCTTAATGAATCATATTAAGGGAGGGTTCAAGCATGTATTTATGATCTGGGTTGTGATTTATGGGCTAAATCCTGCCCTTGTATGTCTGCTTGAGGCTTTCACTGATTTCCATGGGGGCAGCATCTGCAGCGGAAGAAGGCAAATTTTGGATGTGTGCTGATTCAGTGCTGCCAGAAAAGAACATTATTTTACCCTGACACAGTATATGCAGAACTAAAATGTTACCCTCCTCCCCTCGCCATTAAAAATAGAGAGAATATGAAGCACAATGTTGCTGTGTGTCCTGGCACTCTCCTGGTAACTGGCTGTTGGGAGTTTTCCAGTGGATGTCCCAAACTCCCAGCAGTGATTTATCACTAATTGTCACAATGAGCCTAAGGATATGAGTGCTTTGTGAGGGAACAATAACTGATCTTGGCAAAGACCACTTTCCTGGGCAGTTCGTGGGACCCAGACTATTGCATAGCATTGCACGTTCAAGAATTGGGTTCCTTTTTTATGCTGAAATTTCTCTCTGCCACACCAAGAGCTGGAAAGACTTGCAGTGGGTGCAGCCCTCACTTGCTGTCCTTGTCCTGGGAAACCCGGTGTGCTTGTGACTTCTCACTCACTCACTTGAGTGAGGCTGATTGACTTTTCCTGCATGGAGTAAATGGGCCTTAGGGCAAAGGAGAATCAGACCCAAAATGTTTCTGATTTGCATGGAAAAGTCAAGAAAGGCAAGGCAGTATTCGAAAAACTAATAAGACATTATGATGTGAATGATTTTTAATTAGCCAGATATAGATTCCTTTTATCTGAATACTTTTAGGGCCCAAGTGGATAAATGTGCAAATAATATCACCAGGCACAGAGGTACTTACAAGAAAAGACCATCTTTAGAAAGATGCCTGATTTCCATCTATTCCACAGTGAGCAGAAGTGCAAACTTATTTAACAAAGCTCCTATGTCTGTGCGATAGAGCTGCAAACTTGCCCTGCGGGGAGAATTTAATTTTCAAAATCGGCAAGCAGTGACCAGCGCGTCACACAGAACAGACGCTGTGTCCCCCTAAGATTCCTTGTGCCTCTGCTCCTCTGTGTAGCTCCTTCTCCTGCCTCCCTCGCTCTCTCTGTCCTCTCCAGAAGCCACTTTGTCCTGGCTGTGTCCCCACCTCCCCTGGCTGAAGCGTTTTGCCGAGAAAGCCCCGGACCAGAGCCTGGTGCGAAGGGTGGGGGAGGATTCAGACCGTGCTGCTCGCGCTCCTTTGGATCGGCTGCCAAAGCAACTCAGAGGCTTATTTTTTAAAAAATGGAGCCCCCTAATGTCTATTTAAACTAGAAAAAATATACATCCCCTTCAGCCTTGCAGCCCGAGCCCTGGCTCCGCAGAAAGACGATCTTGGCTTCTTCAATTAACAAATATGAAGCAAGTGCCCTCCTTTCCCAGCACAATGACGGCTGCCACTATTATCCCTGGCCCCCCAATTATTTCTGAGAATCCCTTACTTAATGAAGTTTCTCTGCCTCCCACTTCCCAGCTTAACAGTCTCAGGGAAGCTTGCTGAACCAATTTAACCAAATGTTAGAAAGAATAAAATGTAACTGCATTCTCCTTCCTTTCTTTCTTTCTTTCCCCGTTTAGTCGGCAGCTCCCTGCTCTGTTCTCAGCTGTGTCCTTCACAGCGGTGCAGATCAGAGCATGGAAATGCATATCTTGTGGGTGCCAGGAGATGTGAATCATGAAAATAGAGACAATTCCTTCCCCTTGATCACAGTTTGCCCACTTTTTCATTAAAAGGGAGCCTTTAAATAAAACTCTCACATCCGAACACCTCCGAGATTGGGAATGGGATCTGGGTTTTGATTGTAATTCTGCTATTGCCTATGACAGTGGTGGGTCAAGCCCACCTTCGAAGGTGAGCCATTAACTGGTGGTGCCCTTTCAAAAACCCAGCTTAAATCAGGCCGGGACTACAGTGCCTCCAGACCAACTTGCAGCCTTGCAACCCTGTCTGGTTGTCATTTTCCCTCACTGCACCATTCCTCTTTACTGCTTTTTCCATCCATCTGTGGTCATCCCTTTATTTAGTCTTCTTTTTCACCTCTGACTGGATGTCTAACAGTATTTCCCCAGCCTTGCCTAAAGATTTTTTTCTTCACAGATTGCCCCACTCTGTAATAGCTTTTACCTATGCTTTAAACAGCATTCGTATAATTAAGACCAAAGAAGAAAGAGAAATCTGCTTAAATACTTTTTTAAAAAAAATACCACATTTCTGCCATTAATATTCCATGTTGGAAACATAGTGTGTCTTATTTAACACCATATCTTTCATGAAGTGAAAGTGAAGAAGAAATCTTTTGTCTTAACACACCCTCCTTGTTGATAACCCTGGCAAAGATTTGAGTCTCCCTGATGCCTTGGGAAGGCTCACCTGGGACAGAGATTGAACAGAGCTAGAGAATAAAGTAGATATTTATTGAAAGGCCTTTAAGGATACACCTTGGGCAGCACAAGAGCCTGACAAAGGCTACACCCAAGGAGGATTTAAAATGGTCACAAGGTCAAGAGGTCTTACACTTTTATAAGTTTGAGTCCATTTGCATATTGGGGTTTAATTGTCCAATTACAGCTTTGGGTTGTGAGGTCTCATCCTTCTTGTTTTCTTTCTTCAGTCCACCGTTGTCTGTGCTTTTGGGCCTGAAACTCCTACTCGTTGTCCTTGGTCTCCCTCTGGAAAAGGATTTGTTTTGTCTCCCTACTCTGTGAAGAGAACTGACTGGCACTTAATATGAGGCTCAGAGCTACACACCTAGGCAGCACAGAATCTGACAAACATGAAAGTTAAAACTTAAGGCATCACCCTAAGAGCACCTATCACAACTCAGGCTTCCCTGGTTTAAAACAAAGGCCTAGGCACCCCTAGAGGTGCAATGGTTTTGGTTTCTTCAAGAGCTTGCCCTGTAGAGGGATCCATGCAGCCAGGTGTGAGAAGAGCTTGTTGTAGCCTAGACTGCCAGACCCATGTGATACCACAAAACTGGGATGGAAATTTCCTGAAATTTCACTAAAAAGCCCTGACATTGGGTTAGGATTGGTGGGAATCAGTTGGCAAGTCTGGATGTCATGGGACAGTTGGGTCTGAATGACAGCCTGAATATTTTTCGCCAGAAATGTCTTCCTCCTCATGAAAATACTGAGTTTTTCCTCAGAAACCAGATGTGCCACCTGCTCAATTTCCATTTGTGCATCTCCTCATATCCTTGTTCTCTTTGTGGTCTATGTTCTGGACACAGAGTCTGTCTCCATCCCCTTCCCACTGCAGCACTGACTCCTCATCCACTGTCATGCACTGATTTGAGCCTGGAGTCTGGCTGGAAACAAGAAAGTGGGGCAAAGTGTGGGGGCATGAGCTCTGATTAACTCCTGTCAGGACTGCTAAATATAAGCACTTTGGGGTTATTCTGGCAGACAGAAAATCTCTTTCAGGAGGGAGAGAACAGAAAATTGCACTAATAAAGGTACAGCTGGGTGGCAGCTCTTTCTCTCCTGTCCCTGAGGAAAAGCTGATGTCTTTCATATCAACAAGCCACGCAGAGATTTCTCTGAGGGCAGGCTCTAACTCTACCTGAGCATTAACATGGGCTGCAGGAGAGCAAAATAAGAGAGACTGAGTCCCCAGCTGGCCTTGTCAAAGTGTAAGGGACCTATTCCAGCCAGAATTCATTTCTCTTGCAGTTTATTCCAAACTCTGACCACGTGCAGATGCTGCCTGTTGGCACCTTGGACACGCAGATGCCTTTTGGAAAGCCGTGCTGGGAAGCTGGCAGCCAAAACAAGCAAGAGATCCAGCTCCTGGGATGCCTGTGATGGGCTCCTGCCTCTGTTCCCAAGATGGGAGGCACAGACACCGAGCTGCTAGAGCAGGACCAGGCTCCCTGACTTGATTTTGGTCTGTCCTGCCTCTGGCTCTGTGGAGGCACGGTGGAAATTGCCCTGGAAGATGCAAGCTGGAAGTGCAGTAAGGAGAAGGGAACTGCTAGCTTCCAGCTGAGCCCTTCCCCAAAAACACTGGTACCAGGAGAGCTGCCAAGCCAGGAAGCCTCTGACTGCTCCTACCAGGACAGGTGAAGCCCTCCAGGGGTGATCTGTGCTGCCAAAACCTGTGAGGAAACTCCAGTTAAGGGGAAAAACACGCTGGCAGAAGAAGGAGCAGAAAGTACCAGGAAAAGCAATCCATGACAAGCATATTCTTCACTTGAACAGTCCAGGAGCCCGGTGCTGTGCTGCTCTTTGGCAGAGCAGAGGCAGGAAAGTCAATTGGACTGGAGCTGGCAGCGAGAGCCTGTCCTGTCCACTCGCTGCAATCACTTCCATCCACTGCAAAGGGCATTTTCTTCCTTTTTCTGCCACATTGTCCTGGGAGCCTCTTGCTTTCAGCTCTCCCTGCTTCCTGATTTGCTTCCTTATCATGCACCAGCCCACAGTGTTCAGTGGGTCTGCTGGGAATGGCTGTGGGATGGTCACTTGGGGGGCAGCTGCTCAGCATCTCTGTTTGTCCCTGAGGAAAGCCAGGCTGCTCACCACATCAGCTCCCAAACATTTTGCTGGCAGCCAGAGGCAGACCCCCACAGGGATTATTGACTCTCTTTGGAAAGTGCTGAGCACAGGCGAGAGAAAGGAGACAAAACTGGAAAAATTTGTCTCTATTTTCAGGTGGCTGATTTTGTTTTTCCTTTGTATGTCCAGATTACAGCTCCCATACTTCCCACCACAGCACAGAGTGCAAGGTTAACCCCTCATCTCACAACCTTGGTACTCTACAAACCAGGTCTCCCTTGTCCAGGTGCTGACAACCTGTACAAATTTTGGGTTAAAACACTTCTTAACATTCACTCTGAGCTCTGTGGTGGTGAAGGATACAAATCAGTGTGTCAAGCCTTTTGCCTTAATCCCACAGCTGTGAGACCTCCTTCTGTCATCCTCACTACCAATGGCCATTTTGGGCACTGAAGGATGCAGCAGTCCTCATTAATTAGCAACAGCCTAATTCTCTGCACAAACCCTTATGCCTCCTCTAGCACTGTCCATTTAAGCATCAGGGGATGACAACTGTTTGACAGTGGTTTTTAAGGCTTTTCCCCCCCTTAACAGCAGCATTTTTTTCAAGTGCAGAAATGAACACATGTTCAGTTCTGGGCCAAAAGTTGGATTTTTGCTTTTTGGAGGTGCCTGTGGTTTGACTGCTGGCTCTATAAATGGGATTCAGATAGCAGTGTCTGACCTCCCTCAGCTTCTCTGCCTGCTGCCTCTCTGCATGGTGCTGAGGGAGGGCATGAACTCAGTCCAGCCTCCAGCCAAGGGGAACGAGGAGGCTGAGGAGGTCTGGCTGCCTTTCCTGCTTTCCCAGTATTGTAATCCAGAAATGAAGCATACATCGGTTTGCTAACTAAAATAGTGTAGGATTTGATTCATGTCCCCAAGACAAGGGACACTAAATAGTTTGTATGTTGGTATTTCCTGTAAAGCAGAGTGGCTGTGCATAAATAATACAGCTTTGGGTCTTCTCTGGGCCCAAAGGCCCTGTGGTCCTAAAATATGACTGTGACCCCTTGCACATTTTTTTTTCCACTTTAAAGCAACTGAAGTAACGGGAGGGCTGTGTTGCAGCACACCGGAGCTGACTTTTATGGTATGAGAATTTATGGCATAGCATGAGGTACAGCTTAAAGGCTNAGTAACGGGAGGGCTGTGTTGCAGCACACCGGAGCTGACTTTTATGGTATGAGAATTTATGGCATAGCATGAGGTACAGCTTAAAGGCTTAAGGTTTGCTGGGGTAGCACTGCAGATAGATAGTGGGGAGAGCAGGAGGAGCCCAGGCTGCTGTAGTGTTTGTCATCTGCCCTGGGTCAGAGTCAAGGAGCAGAGGAAAAATTCATCAGTGAATGTGGTCCTGTGCCCCACACTTCACCCCAGTCCCTGGCTGCTTGTTTAGGGTTTGTACCCAGAGGCACAAAATGCAGCTGCACGGGTTGTTTGATGACAGCACTTCCTTTTGCATCCTCAACGTGGTCCAAGCTGCTTCTTTTTCCAAATGTACTGTCAGCAGCTTTTGGAAAGCAAATGGAGAAACCCCTCTGCAAGCAAAGAGACAAGCAGAAGAATGGCTGCCAACCTATAAATGGTGCTTTGGCCCTGCAGACCTCTTGGCAGTGATCTCCACCAGCTGAGCTGATGGTGTGACTGGTAGCTGTAGCAAACCACCCTTCACCAAACATCCAGACATGTGCACATTGTCAGGGTCAAGAGGTGACTGTGGCCTCTTGACAGGTGGTAAATGACCTCTGTCCCCTGGGGTGACTGGCGTGGCTTTCATCCTCATCTGCTCCCTGTGTTAATGCCCTGCTTCATCCATCCCAGCCTGTGCTTCCTTTACCTCTTCTCTCTGCCAATGCTGGGCACTTCCCATTTCTATCCAGGCAATGCCAGGAGGAGGCTGGCACTGAAAACCTGTGTCATCCTGTCAATGTTTACATCTCCAGCATCCAGCTCCTTTGCTGCCTTTGAGATCCCAGAGGAGAAAGTGCAGGGAAAATCTGGCTCTGCTGCCACTGCCCTGGGGCCAAGAGCAGCCTTGGACCTGTGAGACTGTGGTCATCACTTGCCCTGGGCTGTGCTGGGGCAGGAATGAAGGTTGTCCTTCAGAGGGTTAGAGCAGACCTGCATGGGGGTAAATTTGCTCAGGGCCAGCACAAAATGATTCCTTTTCCCTGGCAAGTGCTGACATCCCTGACTGAAGCCCTGAAAATACTCAAAGGAGGTGCTGGCAGAATAGTTTCAGCCTAGCCAAACCCCAAGTATATTCTTCCAGATCCATTTGGAGAGCCAGCTGAATTAGTTTTTGAAATGCTTCCCTAAATATTTAGCCAGAGATGTGGAAAACTTCTGTACAAATATGAAAAAGAAAAGCATGCAAGGACTCTGATGTATAGTGCAGTGTTAAGAGCAGCCATCCCCACCTGCCCTGGCTCTGCCTCACAGCCCCAACCTCTGCTTCTGCATAGTCTGGGTATCCTTGACCAACACAGTCAGCCTCTGGATGAAATGTCACTATCCCTGCACAGGGAAAACATTCCAGAGGCTCTTTGTGACACTTGGCCATTTGTGCAGTACTGAAGGAAGGAAAGTGTTACACATGTGTTATGTATTATTATTAACTCAGAGAGTTTCTGATTTCTAGTACCATGAATGATAGTCACAGATGTACAAGGGCCCGCATAGTTTATAGCAAAGGTAAGATAGAATATGGATAATCTTGAACTTTCTGTCGGTTATTTTTAATTCAAAACCAGATCTGGGACTGAGATTCAGCCTTTGCTGTTTAGTTATCCAAATAATAAAATTAAGACCAAAGCCAGATGAACTTAGGGAAAGTTAAGGTTCAGATCATATCAATGACGGTACCTCAGGCCCAAATTTAACATGCTGATACTTTTTCTCCTTGCTTTTAAACTATGTGAGGGACTTCCTCCTCCTTTTTATAGAAACCAGATGTGGGTTGTTTTTTGACTGGCATTTCATGGCAATGTGTATCCTGGGTTATGTGCCTGATCTTTTTTCCATGAAACAAAAAAAGAAAAAAAAAAAAAAGCCAACATTGCTTGCAAGTATTAAAATGGCAATTGTGGATGGGAGCAAGACTCAATGCAATGGAAAGCAGATTAGATTAAGCGAACTGTTGAAAATTTATTCTTCTGGTTAATTTTATCTGTAAAATTGTCCTAAAGACTAATATTGTCAATTCTCATTTGGCTCTGTAGGACCCTGCGTGAATCCATATCCATCCTTTTTTGGCAGGCCTTTTTATCACCAGTGGTACAGTGACATCTAAGTGTCAAGAAGATGGGCCAGTCGGAGCATAGAAAATTGATTTGAGCAGCACCATCCCCCCTTGGCTGGCTGCAGATAAACAGTTCAGCTAATACTCTGCTCCCGACCTCTTTGGGGCTCTATTTGAATATGATCTAATATGGCAGCTGCCTCACTGCCAACGCTGAAGGTAAAGGAGTCCCTGAGTTTTGCTTTTCCCTTGCATTTTTAAAGTTGGGGCAAGTGAGTTAAGTAAAAGGCTTGCAGCCATGAGGGCCTTACACACAAAAAAACCCTTGTGCCATTTGCTGCTTAGTGATTTTTTTAAAATTTTGAAAATAAGGAAAAATTATCTCTATCAGATGAGAGGGTACAGAATCACAATTAAGCCATCATTTTGGCTCTTTTCCTTGCCCAAGGTTGCTTCCCAAACTACCTGAGTAAATGATATGCTTGAGAGGTTGTTTTAGAAACAATTTGCATGGGTGCTGACAACTGCTCCGAGGGGTATGGAGGCAGCCCTGCTTCCTGCAGGAAGAGGGGTGAGTTCCCACCTGCTCCAGGCCTTTGCCTGGTTTTGGATGAGGGAGCAATTGAGCATGGAGGGAGGCAGGAAATACACAAAAAGGCAGAGCCTGCTGCTCCCCTCTGTCCTCTTTTCTTCCCTTTTTGAGATCAGGGGATTTGAGTTCTCCTGCCATCCATCTTCTTCCTGTCTGCTCCCAGGGCTGCTGTGCTCCATGCAGTTTCTTCGAGTGCTGTCGTCCCTGCAGAATCCAAGAGCCTTCCAGTAGGGCATTACACGAAGTGACTAACATCTGTCACATGTGGCTCATTCTTTCTCTCAATCAGCCTCAATCAGCTTTTCTGCAGGCAGCATTTCCTATCTGCAAATAACAGCCATCACAGAGGCTGGCAGGATGGTTGCTTTCTCCTCTGCTTCTCCTTTTCCAGCTTTACTCTCATTTTCTCCTGTTGCTTTTCACTCCTTTTCATTTTCTTCATGCTCACCACCACTGCCATTACTACCATTATTTGTCTTTGTGCTTTGTGTCCTCAGGAAATCTTCTCTCCTCTCTTTCCTTATGCCATTTCTTGATCCTTTTCATATTTCTTTCATTTCCCCTTATGACCACCTGCCTCTTCTCTTCCCACCACCCAGCCAGCCCTTCACATGCCTTCTTCCCCTTGTCCTGTACTAGGACACCTGGCCCCTGCCTCGACCACAGGTTGTGTTGTGCTGGTAGAGAAATCTCTCAGCCTGCCAGGTCCCACCAGCACCTGGGTCTTATTTCTTCAGTCAGTGCCCTTTATATGCTGATTCAAACTAGAAGCCTATGGAAACAAAGACACCCAGATCACACACATGATCCTACCATCATCTCCATAGGAGACCATGGTTAGGAAGCAGAAGGCTGTTTTGCACCCCTGTCCTGCTGTCACCACACTGGTTGCTTTTGACAAGGCTTCTTGTCTCCAGTACCTTGTTCTTGCCCTCTGTAGAATGGGGGCAGTGTTACAGACTCCTTGGGTTCAGTGTTTGAGAGTAGGCAGAAACACCAAGGGCAGAACACAGTTTGTAAAATCATAGACTCATTGAAGAGGAAGTGACCTTTAAAGATCCCCTGGTTCCAACCCCCCTGCCATGGGC